>JAHZNF010002408.1:0-15052 GCA_027744215.1 Troglopedetes dispersus
TTTCCTTCGTCAGTTATCAATGAGCCCCAGATAACAATGTAAACACTTTATGGGTTCACCTTTAACAAGCACTAGATTTAACATGAAAACTGAATTGAGCTAATCAGCCTTAAAGAGAGTCAAGACGTGACATCTTTACTAGAACGGTTATTATTTGCGTTTTCGTCTCAAAATTATCTTTGGCAGCGCATTCTGCATATCTTCATTGCGATTTCCTTTAAGATATTATCGGATGGTACATGTGGCAAGGAACCCTCATGTTATCACAAACGGAGAATGCTAGACTTATTGCCAGATCTGCTTTAGATGTTGTCAGTTTCAGGTCTTCTAGATTTCTTGTCACATTGTTTTATGTACAATCACAAATTTTATTGGCAGGAAGAATGGTTCTACACCAGCTTATTTCATAATGTTAACCCGGGCATGTGGTGAAGTTGAAGGAGACTGTATGCGCACATCCCATATTTCTGATTGGACATACAACGATCTCAAATTTGAGGGTAGATGTTGAAAATCTTTTATCATTTCTCTCATCTTCTGAATGATGATCGCAGCCAGCAGGGAGATGGTGAAGCGATTCCTTCTTTCTTTCTTCTAAAATACACACTATAGCCACAAAGAGTGAAGAGTTTTGTTTACGCGAAATCATGATAAAAGTCTGTGTCAGCAAATGATCATTATGTGTGGTAAGCATATACATACTGTATGCTTTCACATAGTAATAAGGCAGGTAGAAACTGCCTAGGGTCTACACATGAGGGAGAAATAATGTAGGTATCTGGCAAGTTTAGTAACGTCAACAGGATCATCATCGGGAGTGCTGATGACTGTCAAAGATGATGCTCATCATCACTATCAGCATAGGCCTATTACCATATGATGGGAAGAAACAGTGAAATCGAATAAAAGATTGAGAGATGGCTGATACTGTTATATTTGCCCTTCAGGAATAGGACAAGATTTTATTATACAGAGGGCTGCACAAAGCAATGTATACATATACATTTTGTGTGTGTAAGTGTACGCGAATAAGAGATGAGAAAAACAGTCCTTATAAATTTTTACAAGTTTAGCTTGCCAGGGTTCTACATTCATCGTTTATCAGGCAATGGGTTCAGTGCATGCATATTACATCTTACTACGAACTGCCGCGCAAGTAGAAGTTTTTCATGTGCAATTTTTGAAATTACAATAGATGTTGCAAGCAACATAATTTTTCCGTTTATTTATTCTCTCATAGTTGTTAACAAAGCAGGCAGGAGATTTATGTATGTAGGTGAATGTTTTCTGTTTCCCCTCTTACTAGGTTCACAAAGGTGAATCATCAATAATAGGAATGCCGTCATGTTGAAGTCAGGTAAACAGAGGCAGGTGCAGGTGCACCCAAAAAATGTTCATCAGATGAATGGGTGCAGGAAAATGTATGCCTCAGCACGTCAACCGTTAGTTGACTTGTGAATGAAATTATCTGTCCAATTGCTTTTTGCTTCAGTCTTCAAACAAGGTAGACAAGAATTATGGCATTTCGCATCAACCCCTCTCGAAAAAGTTTTTGGCTGTACGAGAACCCTTCAACCTTTCCAAGTGGAGGTGGCCATAATTGTCAACCGGCATATACACTTCTAAGCATCATCGGAAAGTCTCAAAATGGTAGAAACTTTAAATGAATTTTCTTCCTATTCGCTGCATTTTACAGTAGTGGTTAACTTTTTTAGCTAATTAGGCGGGACAATCGAACTCAATTTTTCTTATAATTAGGAAAGATACAAACAGTATAAAGGGAGTGGCTTTTAGCGAAAATTGTGTCTCTCGCATGCTATACCCGGTACCATTAATAGCTGACTAGGTTGGAAATTGTTATAAAAGGAAGTAATACGGGGAACATGATCGTGGCATAGACAATTTAGTGAATCATTACGTAAAAGTTATGAACCGTGAATTTTACCGTGAATTCGTTTTCTTGGATGTACTGCATTATTGCATGTGCGTTGATAAATGTAAAGTTTATTATGATTTGAAGGAATATACAATTTTCGAATTCACAATTTTATCTTTCTGAGAACATAACTCCCTTGGAATTGATACCCTTGGTCATTTTGAGAGTGCATATCTCTAAGATGATACTCAACTCAACTTTCCTTGCTTACTAAATATCTAAGGAAGCCAATGCATAAAAAATTTATGCTGCATGCATCGTTGTTGCCACTACCTTAATTTTTACTCGGAAACAAAATATATAAACTGAACTTTTTGAGAAAATTAAGATGAATTGTATTTGCTTTGTCATTCTTGCTTGTTTGGCATATTTAATTTCCGGAGTGAAAAAAGTTGTAATAACTTCTAAATAGAGTCAACCTAAATCATTGTGGTTGTGCAGCAGAGCTAAGGTTAGTTATACTTATAGAGCATACTTATGAGCTGGGGATACACACATGATTTGCGTAACATTCTACCTTCGCGTGAAATTTGTAAAGATTTTATAAGCCAAGGATTAGGCGCAAAGAGACATGCCTAGTATTTTATGTCTGCGCGCCACGCAATGTTTAAAACTTAAAACTTGTATCCGGATACAATTTAGCACATTTATGTAAAAAATATCGCCAATAGAATGTTACACTATTTCATACTGATGATACTCAACTCAACTTTCCTTGCTTACTAAATATCTAAGGAAGCCAATGCATAAAAAATTTATGCTGCATGCATCGTTGTTGCCACTACCTTAATTTTTACTCGGAAACAAAATATAATGTAATCGTAGCTTACGAAACGTCCCAATATGATTTATAACAACCAGCACATATTGGCGTTTTTCTTGCCACAGGATCTCTTAACTCTACAAAGTCAGCACATAACAGAACTGATAAATTAATATTTCTTAAAACTTTCAATAATGGGCACACATACTCACAAGTGTTGTAGACAAAATATTGCAGGACAAAAGTATCAAGGATAATGAATTATCAAGAGTTTAGTTCGAAGCCAGTGTCAAAGCGGTACTTTTCCTCGTTATTTACGAAGAGTACAGGTTAGATTAGAATGGTACAGTACTGTACGCGTATACATATTATTCGAATTCGAAAAAAATCATCAGGGGACAACCAACGCTGTTGTCTCGGAAGGTAAATGTTTTCGTATGGAAATTTGCCTAATGTTTTATTCATGTTTAAAAAGAGGAGTAATGAGAAAGGCCTGGTTTTTTAAAGTATACATGACCATATATACACGCAATAGTAAAGTTGAGGAAGTTAATGTTGTAGTCGATGCTAATGTCGTTAAAGCGGTCTCAAATTCGTTTTGCTTTTTGCTCTTTATGAGCAAAACTAAACTAATTTCAACCGACAAAGACTTTCAAAGAGTGATCATAAGTTGACAAACATTTTTAAGTTTGATAGGTTTCAGGTTTGGGGGCATATGACAAAAAACGGTGTAAACTTTAACGAATTTAAAGTAAGATCATAATGGAAAAAATAAATGATTAAGAGTGACACCAACGATCACAGTTAGACTCAAGTTCGAGACATTTTATTTGTACGTGGAAAGTACTAGGTAATGTTCATGAACGTTTAGCCAAAGACATTATGAAGTGTTATATGGAATGATAAAATTTAAAACTTTTTGCAAATTTTGTTACCCTGAAGGCGATGAAAAATATAGGATTACGCCGCGCGTGCACCATTAAAGTAAGATCATAATGGAAAAAATAAATGATTAAGAGTGACACCAACGATCACAGTTAGACTTAAGTTCGAGACATTTTAGTTGTACGTGGAAAGTACTAGGTAATGTTCATGAATGTTTACTCATGCCTGCTTTTATATGACATAAATGTGTATTAAAGTCTATTGACTCGTCAACATTCAAGCAATGGTGGTATTGACGGTTTTAATTCCAACAATCCTATATGAAAGGTCCTATTCGAAATCTGAAAATTAAATACTTTGTGCAAACCCTATTGCATTGATAAGCAAATTTTAAAGTTAGACATGTTTTTCTTGATAAAGGGGAAATAGTTTATTTAAAAATTCAACACGAGCTTTCGTCGTTTAGCCAAAGATATTATGAAGTGTTATATAGAATGATAAAATTTAAAACTTTTTGCAAATTTTGTTACCCTGAAGGCGATGAAAAATTTAGGATTACGCCGCGCGTGCACCGTATTTGCGGTTTTAAAACTCATTTCTGCATGGCCGAGAGTGACGGTGAAACGAGCTAGTATGTGATGGGTGGTCATTGCCATTTTTTACGAATACGGCACAGCGTTGCAAGCTGCTTATGCGCCCTCTGTACCTCACAATACTCCTGAAAGGACAATCGCTTTTTGCTATTTCGTGATAAAATGCGAAATCAGCCAGATTTCCCACAGTGAACAAACAAAAATATGTGGTAGTGGTCGATAAAGTAAAATTGAGAATTGCTATCATTTACGGTGCTATTTATGCTATCATTATGAATTGCTATATGAGAACCTTTTGTGGTCAGTGAAAAATTGGACAAACCACTGCTTCATGTGGCAGAATGATAGCTGCGTACAGGTAGCTCAAGGGTATTAGTTAAAACTGCAGTGGGGCAACTGAAAAGTAATGATAGCATTAGTAACAGATTTTGTGCAAACTTTGCATAAATTGGAAATTAGAACTTCAATAAAAATGTTTTTTTAAATAATCGTCTCTGGCTCTGCACTGTAACATGACATTTTATGGGTTTTCGACGTGAAACTGACCACGAAAAAATGCAAAAGTGTGAGTTTGGGTTGATGGCACTGAAAAAGAGAAAAACTTGAATGTCAGTGTCAACAAAATAATGATATGCGCTTTGAAAACAAAGTGTGTAGACGTGAGCATTTTGTGCTTGAGACTGCAACAAGAATGCTTAACGAGACACCTGCTAAGAATATTTTGCAGAATTTATGAGTATTCATCTTCTATGCTGACCCGATCATAATTTATGACTATTTAAGGAAAAACTCGATTTCGTGTTTACAGGAGAAATACGAAACAATGACGGGAAGGAAAGTTTTTTTTGTTTCACAGCCTACTTATTTTCTCAACAGGAATTGTGTAAACCATATGATGTATGTATTTTATTAGCTGTCTTGCACACCACGCTGCGAGGAAATAGTCGTCGGTGTCCAAAAACATTTTTAAAGAGCTTTAAAAAATTGGCACAATCAAGCAGATAGACTTTCTCAAAGTGTACGTGGGTGTCGTACAATCTATGTAGATCTCAATAAGGTTTCACAATATAAATGCGTGATGTGTCCCTATGGCTATATGGGTTACATGTGAAATTTCAAACAAATGCAGCCTTCAGCAGCTTATACAGCTGTATCATCAACGGTGAACCATGTGACTAACAACCATGCTTGTGCGTTGAGAGTTAATGGAAACTTGAACAGGGGTAGATCGAGATTAACGAATCTGTCATTTTTTCTTTTATCAACTGACAGATATTTTTTCAATTTAATGAAGCAACCATGTTTACTCTTTCTATATTATTTGGAACACAACACAACTTTGGAAACTTTTCTTGAAATGATATTACATAGGCTCAGTTGATAACTGGAGAAAGGATACGATTTCAATCATCACTTGCTCAACCAAAGATATTGTATCAAGTAAAATTGCAAGCCACTAGCAGACTTCTGTGTTTGTAGAGTAACAAAGCACATTACTCACACATGTCAAATAGGTGGACGGTTCGTCTCTGGAGGTCGACTTAACAGTCGGCTCACATATCATGTCATGACTAGTGCGTACCAAGGATGGAGAATTTGCTATTCCGCATGTCAAGTCTTACATGAACTATGTTTATGGCATGGCCAAATGACATCTGAATTAAAGAATGATCAATGATTTCCACCACGTCACGGTAACCCTCACTGACAGTTTCCATTAAGAGCCAAAACTTTTCGGTTTCAAACAAACGAGTCTTTTTTTTCAACGCAGCAAAACGTACAGATCGAAAGAGTAGCACCGACAAAATCATCCATTTAGATACATTTTTGTAGAGAATTCCTTACGCCCTTACGAATAAGAAATATCATGTTATACTATGCATACAACTCTGGATAAAAATTGCATATTACGCCTTGGGCCAACTAAGTATTTTTACCTTTCTACGCACACCTACCACCACTCCATTGATTCCGCCTTACTTACAGGAATCTGATAGCATTTCAGAGTGTATGTGGGGAAATGCATTCATGAGGAAACTTATAACTTATTAATGCTGCACGAGTAAAAAAATCTTAGACTTTTATTCAAAAGTCAATTTCTTTCGGTATATAATTTTTGAATGGTTGCCTCCATAATTGCAAAAGAAATCACATGTATAATGGATTTGAAATTACATTGATTTTTCTTCTGCGGTTATGTAAAGATCAAACCTTTCAACTCGATCTCTCCACAGCAAGAGAGCTTTCGGTACTTCCGTATTGACTTGCATTATACATGTGTCTAGGTTTCAGATCAAGTATTACAATCTCACATATACCTATTTCAATTTCAAAATTCTTTTCAAAGAAAGAGAAAGCAGTCTCAAGTCCGACCTGGTTACGAAATAAGAGTTACATATATCACACAATATTTGTTTATTACCGCCATTTTTACGCTTTTGAGTTTTGTTTTGCTGGGTATCGTTTTACACACAAACAACACGGGTGTTTCCGGTTATTTCATTTGTTTATTTCTTCGCATACATACAAATGCCACACTCACACAGCTTTGATTTTCAATGTTGTTTCCGATTTGTCATCATAACTGAAGTCGGAAACAGAGAATTGACTCAACAATAAAATTCAAACTTTTAAAAGTTGTCTGGAATTTTAAAGTAACCTATACAATCCCATAACTTATAAACAACTAGAAGCAGATAATACTGATTTCATTGTTCTACAGTGTGGTCGTGAGTATGCTTATCTAAAACACAACTTAATTATCGAGTATATTTAGCATGTATCTAAAATAAACCCCTTCCGCACTGATACGGTACGGAATCGGCAAACCACATATTATATTACTCACTGCATGCATACGCTCATATACCGTTGTCCATGGTTAAATTCAATATTCATTCGAAAACGGTTTTAGATGAACGGTTCGACTTTGATTAACCTAAAATATATAGTTTGTTTCTTCATGGGCTTTTTGGTGAATCTGACATTATTTCAGATATTGGTAGAATATATAAGGAGACATCCAAAATCAAAATTATCATTACTGTCTGAAACGTTTTTGCATGTCTACGCATGCATCTAGAATATCTAGCACCTCATGCATGCACGCCAGAAATATATGATTTAATCAGTAGAAAAATTCGACAAACAGCATTACCTCCGTAAACTACTAATTTCAGGAAAGAATTTAATAAATGCAAATAATTTTATAAAGAAATGTTATCTAATGTACTAAACATACTAAAATTCCTTTGAGATGATGAATGGTGTTGTCATAAAACTGCTAGCTCAGTCAGATGTTTCATTAAAGTTGGAATTAA
This sequence comes from Troglopedetes dispersus, assembly GCA_027744215.1. Classification (NCBI taxonomy): domain Eukaryota; kingdom Metazoa; phylum Arthropoda; class Collembola; order Entomobryomorpha; family Paronellidae; genus Troglopedetes; species Troglopedetes dispersus. Next base: position 7,498 of record JAHZNF010002408.1, read on the forward strand.
AAAGTTGACTTCATTGATCAGCACAGTCGTAACGAAGTATTCTCACCATGTTTTAAGAAATTATGCACAGCAGCAGTAAGTAGTTACAGAGTTCGTTGAAAATAACCCTCATTATTCCACTTGCATGAGCAAAAAAACAAGTTCTTCGATAAAAACTCCCTCGCTATGGAGGCAAGTAGCATTGAATGCAGTCGAAAGGGAAAATGGCGTGTGCTACGGTTATTGTACCAGACTTAGACATTTACATAAATACAAAGTTTCGGCACGAACATTCGTTACATGACAGTGGTATCATTGCACACATTCCTTTATATCCCATCATCTCTGCCAGAATCCCCACATGTATCTACATAATTTCACACAATATGTCGACATGGTCGGTGAGAAAGCTCAAAAAAGGAAACCGTGCATAATGTGCCGTCCCCAGAAAATGGGTAAAAAATCTCATTTTATCGAAAAAGAATCTTTTCGATTTCTGCCTTACTCTGATCCAAACACCCTTTGGTGCTATAAAGCCTATCAACATGTGCGGAGAGGAAGCGAATAAAAGGATCGTGTGGAAAATGTGTTCTCGAAATCGGTCATTGTCATTTTCATGGACTCTACCGTAAAAATAAGGTCGGCGAAAGGAATGTTTAATTCAAACACTGATGGTACGTACTTACACTCACCATCTCTCCAACATTGGAAATTCTACGCTGAGCCTTTGCCTCAATTGTAATCGAACGCTGCACAGTTCCCAATATTTTATCAACCACCATACATAGGTATATGCCCACAACAGTAAAATAGTAATGCGCTTCACCATAATTCTTTTTGCTAGACCATTAGGGTAACCGAATGATTTTAAATGCAGTTCAGAAAAGGCAATCCCCCACATTATTTAATGTAAGCAACTAAGGAATAGTAAAGAATGACTTTTATTGTGTCATGAAAAAAAATCCGTCGGATCCGGAAGCCAGTTAGTTTGGCTTTCCGGTGTCTGATCTTTAGGATTTACTCTACCGAGATTTTGTTCCAAACCGTTTGACATGAATAATAATAACTCATTCCGACTGTCCACTGGAGACTTTGGGTTCACTGGATTCATTGAGTGAGACTGGTTTCACTGGATTTGATATTTATTCTTCATAAAAAAGTTTAGCAGACAACATTATATTGAAAATCGGTTCAAACTTGAGGTCCGTCTCCCTTCGCACTTCCGTTGAAAACTGAAGGCAACCAGGATACATACGTAATCTTTTAGCAGATCCGTGCTTTGACTTACACAGCTTCAATGTTGCCTCACACCAAGTTTTTTGATAGAAAAAAATAATGCCAAACATGAAAGGTCTCATATACATGTAAAACTTCGTCAATGCTGAAAAATACGTAAGTTTTTTCCTGAAAGACTACGGCCATTTGATTGTAGGCAGCTGTCTTGTTTTCTGGCTTTATTTGCTTACCTTTATTATGTTTTGGCAAGAAAACATTTGCGATAATGACAGCTCCTCTTCTTGCCAATAAAAACAAAGCGCACAACCAACAATGATGAAGTTTATTTTGTCTTGGAGCAGCTATTCTCATATGAAGAATTATACTTGTTCTTTTCGCACTGACTTATTCTTGTAGGTGGTTTTGAAAAGCAAATCACATCACAAATCTCAATGAAAACCTTTCCTTTCGTTATGGTCAACGACAACAACAACAACAACCTCTTTACAACCATAACTAGATTTTCTCAGGCCACGGTTTTCCCATCACATATTAATACTCTCCTAATAGTTCTGAAAATTTTGCTTCATAGTTTTTGCTACTTTGAGAACCTAAATGCGTGCGAGGAATAGTGAAAAGGAGGTGCTGCATACACTGTATTTGTCCATATGTAGTCGTCGCTGAGACTTGGATAAAAGTTAACTCCTATTCTCTCAACAACGGTCTTCCTAACTTCTGACGTTCCTCAGAATTTGGAGGATGTTCGTAGCAAGACCTTTAAATGCCCTTCAAGTCGATTAAACCCCAGTGAATGGAGTACCAATAATAAGGTATGTATAATTTGGAAAATGCCATTTTTACTGTGTTGTCTTCTATTGTGTAAAAATCAAATGCATATCAAACTCCATAATTTCCGTGAATGAATAGGCAAGAATCGCTAGTCGCTAGTTATGGTAAACAATCCTTCACTCAACAAACTGTATTAAATCACTGCCAATACCCAACTAATGAAAGGGGCATGAATACGTACCAGTTTTCGTAACGACGTTCGACAACTGTCAGGTTTTTGAAGAATATTAAACTACTTTATTTCACGAGTGTACATCAGCATGAACAATAGTAGATTTGAATAGGAGAGAAATATCACAATTTTCGTTCCTTTGAGGACCAAATTAGTTCGTTCCATTACCATAATTACATCCATAGACAGAGAATTCTACGCTAGCAATGAATAAATTTACGAAAGCCAAAATGCTAAAAAATAAAAGGAGAATTTTCTGTGAGGAGAGTATTCATGAGTTGCTTTTAAAAGACTCACTGAGTAGAAGATATCGCTGAGTCGGTTTTATTGGAAATAAAAGTAAATATCCAAAATTGCACTTCGACTTATTTTTAAGTGTGACATTAAGAAAGCTAGTCACTACAGCTACAAGGCACGTATCACAATCGAGAGTACTATTACTCAATCTTGATTTCTGAATCCACCACAAAAGCCCTGAATCCGTTCTGAGAAAGCACGTTTCGCATCACAAGAAGCTCATTTGCTGCGCTGGCTTTCAAAATTATTTGACAGATGCGACTACTGAGACCACAGATAGCGTTTCTCATTTCATATTCAGCGTAACTGCAGAATGGAAAAGAATCACGAAGAATCTCAATAAAAAAACTTTTGATTCTCTATTCATCCACAAGCTTGTTTAAAAAAAGCTGGCATGCATATTCATTATTATTATTACAATCCTTGTTACAGCAAAGAGCAATGACCCTCGGGGAAAATATCAAAATCTGCTACCTAAAGTGTTACACTTCCTCTAGGCTCAACTCCACGCTACATGCTTTTTTACAACTTTGGAATACAAAATATTTCGTGCGAATTTCTAACTAGAAATATAAAAAATTATAAATAAAAAAGTCACTTGTGCCGTGCCATACTCCATTCATACTCTTCATTCGTTCAGTTCTGGCAATAAATGAAAAATCACGGTGAGCACTTTGCACTGCACACAACATTGTAATGAAAGATATTGTGCGCACAGACAGTAGTGATGCTGCTACTAACGATAAGACAGGCTGCAAAAATAATATTGCAGATTGTTCATTATTGTCGCAGGAGTAAATGCAGGTATACATACATATTTTTTGCCATTATTTTCTATATAGAATTTATTATAATACTTAATGTGTGATGCAGTAATAAGCTTGACATATTGCACAAAACTGCTTCCTTCTTGTATTTACTATCACGATATTACTACCATTCCTACCACCACTTTATTTAATCTTGTTGTTTCATCTTCATCGCCGCTATATTGCACTCTCCTATCCTGCGCGCATGGTTATCTCTCCTCGGTTGCTGCAGCAGAGTAGTAAATTCTTTTCTAAATTATTATCAGGTAATGAACAAACGGCTGGTTATCTGACGGGGTTTGTATCTGCCTTTGCCTTGCAGCCTCTGATGCAACGCAGCGTTGTCGCCGTGTGCAGTATGATTGGGCACTATGTGTCTTTTGTTTGTGTGCCTCCATTCCATCTACTGTTAAGTCACTGTGCTGTGATGCAATTACAGTTTAATGATCTGGGCATGACCATCAGAAAATTATTAGGTTTTCAAAAACTCAGGATGAAAAAGTATTGTAGTAGCTAAAGTTCCGTTGGTCAAATTGGACTCAATGGACTCATATCTTCTAAAGCTTAAGCACAACTTCGTGATGTATGAAATTCCTTTTACAACAAAGAGTTGCAATCGACGGCGGTTGTATTGTGTTGTGATCGGCAACGTGCGTCCTGACAGAGGAAGACACTGTATGCATGTTGTAAGTATTTGCATATCGTTCAGTGAAGACATGTGTCAAAAAATGTGACATTTTGATAATTATTTTAAGAACACAGACATTACACACCTTAAAATGGTTTAACTAGCTCAGGTGTGTTGATTGCATAATACAATCGTGGATATAAAATCGTGATAATTAAAAGGTAGTTTTTTTAACAACACATGTCAGCGTAACTTACTTCCTTTTTAACTCTGGTTAAATTAATTTTAAAATGTGAAGTAATCTTCTGAATTCAGGGCATTTGTTGCATAGATGTACTTTACAGTAATTGATAAAATGTAGTTCGCAGTTGAGTTTATAATTTTTCAGGACAACATTTGCGCTGTATTAATTAGTTGGTTGAATTCGTTTGCACTTGCAACAAGGATCAGATCTGCTAAACTTCATCCATGCAAAAGGTATTTAGGTATTAGAATACGAGTAATCAAATAGGTTTATAAGCTCAAAATATGTCGTGGGATCTGGTCGCAGGCAGTGTCACAAACAACCCTCGATCGTTAGATAGGAGTCGAGAAGTCACAGGCAATCAACACAATTTCAGCTCACAACCTTTGCTCAAACATCAAAGTTACACTTTCTATACCCTATTATGTGCATAAATGTTTTGGAATACAGGGAACAATATAAATACAAATTGCGTGGTGTGAAGCTCCTTTCCTTGCCACTTCGTGCCTTATCCTAAAGGATGCAAGTGCAACTGCACACCTGCCATGTTTCTTATTTGTTGGTCCATGAAAACTACAACCTAGTGGAAAAGGATGTTGTTCTCGTCGTTTTTATAAAGCTGTACCGTGAGATATGCAGTAGTTTAATCATGATGACAAGTAGAGAAAAGTAAATATCGGCATCAGTCTACCAACAACGTTGCAAAGCGTCGATTTCTTATTCGCCCATTCAACAAATAGGATTAATCATATGAAACTAACTATGAGTTTTGGGCCTGTTTGTTAAGAATTCAGTTTGCAAGAGAACGAACAAAAGTGCTTAAATTTTAACTGCAAACATTAACTCACATACAAACAACTACGTTGAGAAATTCAAAAGATTTTTTAGCAAAAGAATAAAGAAAAGTTAGCACAAAAATTATCAATAAGACTTTTAGTTTGAATGTAGAACAAGAACAATTCTTGTTGTACGTGTAAGAAACTTCTATCACTAACACATGCGTAACGAAATAAAAAGTACGCTTTTTACAAAAATGTAATTTTCATCATGTCACACAAAGCGTAGAAGTGATTTTCAAAGGAGAAAAAACTGCTAACGAGGTCTGTCTGGTATCCACATACTCTTTGTCAATTTTTATTATTTTATTGTAAGAAAGAATTGTGTGGAATAAAATGTATGTATGAGGATGTATGTATCCACTACTGCATATTATCCTCTTAAAAATGCTCAAATTCGCCACACTACATATTTCGCTTGTTAATAAAATGGCGTTTACTTTGTGGCACTGTCACTGCCACTGAACATTAAGAAGAAGGAACCATTCCGGTGGAATACCTTTGTCATTGAACTGGTAGGTATTCTTGGTGGAATGTAAAAAATGAAATGTCTAGGTATTTCTTACACGGCATTGTGAACGTGAGAAAAAAACGTTTCCGCTTCGGTGACGACGAGATGAGCCCTAAATCTAACCACAATGTAGGCTCTTAAATACATGCTTTTGAGAACGGTATATAACAAAGGTGCACATACATGTATGTAGAGAGTACTTTCGATGCTTAAATAAATGTGGTGATGAAATATGTTATCATTCATCATTGCAACGAGAGTTTCTTCATGATTCAAGCAGTCTGGTTGTGTGGCAGCTGCACAGTGGCTAGTCACGAGACGAAACTTTATACTAATAATTATTTTCAATCAAAGAAAACACAAATAGCCAACATTAATAAAAATGATGGCTTGAGCAAGACATCAATTAAAAAGTATTCATTCAGTTAAACTTACGTTGCTCGCAGCATTACTTTCAGGATAAATTTCTAATTAGTTAATTACGTAATTATTGATAAGCCACAAACTTATACATAAAAGCAGCTTTATTATTAGTAGATATTAAGTCATTTAAGAATGTCTAGGACTTATTTTATTTCCATCTCGTCGCGGCTGTCCAAGCGATTCTCAGATTTCGCTTAAAAGAGCAGGTGAATTTAGTAAAAATATGTGCAGGCGCAAATAAAATATAGCGACACCATTAATCTTTGTTGAATTTTCCTTTTATACAGTCCAGTCGGTTTAATTTTTTGATCATGCACTTCTAATCCCATCTTACAAATTCAACATTTTTGTGATTTTAAAATAACCAGGAATCATCGTGCTGAATTCACAGACAGCAAAATAAAATCAATTAAAACATTGAAATAGAGTTACGAGTTAATGGGAGTTTAGTGCGCATTCAGTTATTAAGTCTACTTGTAATGTTATGGAGGTTAATGCAGCTTACGAAGGTTTTTTCAGAAACGTCCGCCAGATTATTCAGTGTCCATAACTCATGCACAGATTTATGTTTTTTCATGTGGCGCAACATTTTATTGTCTAGATGGAATAAGTGCTAAAAACGTCTGCCGCGTCAGAATTTTAAAAATGTCTTTGCGAGAGAAATACCTAATAACTTTTAATCCTTTATGAAAAACCCTTCGTACATGTATATTATATTATATATGGACAGTACGCACGCCCATTGAATTACCAGACGTTACTTGGTTTCCCTTTGCAAACACAAGATCAGTGGGCGAAAATTGTTGATTGTACGAACTATGTTAACGTATTAAACTTTGGATGTTACATATTATACATGCTGCATTAATGCTAGATTGCTAATCTACAAGAATCCACACTAGAGATACATTGAATTGAGCTGTGAGAGGAACTTCAAGCTTATTACCTCAATATAATTAATTTACATCTCATTGCTTGAGCTATTAAAAGTACAAAAATTATTTTCTGGTGATGAATGTGATGATTATGAAGGCGGTTAGATATTATAATTTGTAGCAGTTGCGATGAGGGCTAGATCAAGCTTTTTCTCAATTCTAAATTTTTGTTGTGCACCATATTTTATTGGATATGTGTACGTATTATAGTGCCTCCATTTCATCTTCAGTCAGATGCAGATGAATGGATTTGCTAAAAAATTGTTTTGACTCTTGTAAAACGCTTTTCAATCACACCATTCACCACGATTTATTAGGGGAATAGTACAATCAGATCAGGAATCAAGAAGCATTTTGATTGAGACGAACGTGTTTATTTTAACATTAAACGAAAGCAATCCCGACTCAATTCTATTTTGGTTTTACTTAATTTTTATTATTGGAACTGATGTACTTTGGTAGGCAACTATTTTCTTATTGGGCGAACGGGTCTAGGAATAGGTTATACGACTTTTCCCGTAACGACAACTCCCATAGCGACAACTGCCATACGACATCTCCCAACTGCGACATCTCCCATATACGACAACTCCCGTAATAATGTAAAATCCAATGCTACATCCCTGTGCAAAATTGTAATGCTACATCCCAGTTGAA
>JAHZNF010002409.1:0-14697 GCA_027744215.1 Troglopedetes dispersus
GGCTTCTCGACTGTATGGCCAACTGCTCGGATTCGCCTGTCCTTGTTCAACTTGCGGGAAGATGGAAGGGTTACGTTTCGTCGGGGAGGTAAAAAAATATAATAATATTGAATAAACCGGGAAAGTTTTCCAAATCACTATCGAACCAGGTTGCGTGACTTATTGTGCCTTCTACTATAAAATATGGTTTACTTACTTACTTTCAGATGGAATGCTGTTGCATATGACTTCTGGACATACCCTCACGCGTATCATGAAATGAAGAATGTTGACCCACAACTTCATGAAAGACTAGCCTCACATACTCAATTAATTTTTAAGGGAGACTTGAATTATCGAAAATTAATTGGAGATTTCAGTTGGTCGCCCGACACCCCATTTAAGGACGCTTTAAGAGGGTTTTGCCCTGCCCCGTTGCTTTCTTTACGTACCATAAAGGCAGACTGCATTGCTGGGCTCAACAAGGGAGTAGCCGAGGATGTTCAAATCAGGAGTCCCCACTGGCAAGTAACGGGCGAATATGGTGTATTGCAACACGCCCAGTGAGCTTCCTAAAAATAAAACTGTATTGATCAATTATTAAGTAAAAGCTGGTATTTGTGGTACACAATTTTATTAAATACAACATAATAATAATGCAATTATTTTTCTGCTCTCTAATTTGAAATTCACAAAATCCTTTTGGATTAACTTGGCCTTGGCGAGTCAAATGCGACCTTTAATTTCTCTTTGTCTTTTAAGAAAATATGAAGGTTGTGCATTATCTTCATGCAGTGCATATTCAGGACATGGATGGACACGATAGGCAAGAATTCAGACTCATCACTCAAACAGATAACGTCAATTATATTTTAAACGGGAAGTTCCAAATCCCCAAATTAATGCATCTTTGATATTTATGTAGTTCCTTCTGCCGACAAATGAAAAACAATCAACCAAAACCAAAGTCCATTTCCAAAAATTAACAAATCAATTTTTGTTTTAATAAAATGTAACGAACAAAGTCAACAATACTGTCCACTCTAAATCCTATCTTAAATAAATGGACGACATAAAGTTACACTTTTTGGAATCAATATTCGTTCGTTCGGACAAGACAATAAAACTTAAACATACCAACTTTTAAGCCAACCGTGCGTGTGTTGTGTCATCTTTCTTTCAATAAAAACAATTAAACCTAATGCGTGTGAAATTCAAGAATCATTTTCTTCTTGTCATTATGAATTGAATTAATTTTTACATGCATTGTAAATTGTTACATATCATTCCAATAGCTTCCCTAATTTCCATTGAAGACTAGTTTTTAAATAATTAAATATCTGTCCACCAATTCAATTCCACTAAATTGTTGTCGAATATTTGTAAAGATTCATAAAGGTCAGCATAATTAAACCATTCCAACTTTCGATTGGCTAAAAGACCCAGGCTACGTAGCAAGGGCACAGAATACTCTTTAAATACACACCAACAAAGATAACTGAAATCGCTATTTTCTACACTTTACAAAATTACAAGTGATATCGGATCCAGCCAATCCAACATCAGTTCTTCCATTGGACAATAGATTTTGCAATAGCAGTTCGTGAATCTAAGTTTTCTGACTTCAATTTCAGAAAGACGATTTGAGTTTTAATTCCTTGGTTGGGAGGTAAGTTTTGATTTACTGTGTGTTGTTGCTCACCTCTTTCAAGAAAAGTAATGGTATGGTATTTAGCACAGGCTGCTGTGAGGGTTGACCGATTACTGCACGATACCCGGAGAATTTTTACCATAATGTAAATATTATAGTTATTTGTTAGTACACAAAATTTTTTGACGTAAGGCACCATTGTACACATACATTATACTGGATAAGATATTCCCTGACTTCATTTTCATATACATACATAATGCGTACATATTATAACAATATTATAGAACCAATAAGTTAAAAAACATAAATTAGCAATACATACATATAAATACGAAAAACGTACTGTTAATTCGTTGCTACCTCTTGAACCAAACAACGATATAAAATGATAATTCGAGATTGAAAGTCAATGACATGTCTTTCTGACCAAACAACCACGCAGCTCCCGAAATTTTTGACATAAATAATAAATGCAACAGTTGAATACTCCCCTCGATCTCCTCATTTTCTTTCAAAATACTTTAATACCCTTCTGAATTGGTAAGAGCTATTTTTAGTCTGCTAGCTGGTAGCTACCCTAAAAAAATCTTAAAAATGGAAGCTGCAGAGAGATGTTTGCACATTTCACTGTATCACAATGTATTTTCAGTTCGTGGAATCATCATTAATTTTAAGCTTTAGTATCGAGGTTTCAGCTTCTTCCAAGTCCATTGATGATACGTATTTCCTGGATCACACTCCCTCAGCATCAGATTATTGTTTGTAGGGTGTACAGTCAAACACTTTCCCGTGGTTTTGTGTTTCAGAAGATTCGTGTTCTATAAACAAATCGGGTTTAGAAAGAAACCAGTCAATCTTTGATTCTTCAGTTCTTTCAAGGAATAATAATTTGCTTGCTTACCTCATCGTACTCCCAAGGTCCATCAACCTTTCCCAAAGGACAAAATATGAGCTTAACGCTACTTTTGTCAGCATCAACACAGCGCTCGCCAATACCAATTTGTCCTTGAGCATTTAGTCTGACCAACTGCAAAATAATTAACAATTTGCATATTAGTTCCACTCACCCAGTAAATAATTTTATTATTATTTTGGTGCACTTTATCTAATCTTAAGGTGTAGATGGCTATATTTGACAAAGGACACCCAACAACGACGTACAAAACTACTCAAATAGCGACAGAGAAAGGAAGAAAAATAAATTTGGATAAAGCGTGCCTGACTCTTCGGAATACGCCCAACCTGATTGTTTCCAGATCCATGGCATCCACTCAAGCCCATTTTCGTCGGAGCAGGACGTCCCATTGTGTCCATACAAGTGTTGGTACCCTTGTTTCTGAACTCTCCCCAGTACAAGTTGGGTGGAAGCTCTGGGTACTTGAGCAAAAGGTCTGGAGCAACGTTATCCATAAACCATTGGAAAGATTTGCAATTGAATTTCTTTTTAATGGCCAACTGCTCCGAAATATCTCCCGAGTCCAAGTATCGGGCAAGGGGCTCTCGAGTATAAAAGAATTCCTTGTACTTCTCGTCAAACCAAACCTCGATGACTCGCTTGTAATTCTGTTTAAAAAATCATTATTTCTTTAAAAGCTGAAATCTTGCTGTCAGGAGAAAAGTGAAATGAAGCAATTCTTCTGTATTCTCAGCAAACTTTGAAATGATTTCTTACAATGTGGATGAGGGAACCCTTCTTTTTCTCTGCGAGCTTGCCGAAGTTGTAAGGCATGAAACCGCGGTAGACGTGACCGACTCTACTGCAAGGCACCCATTCCAGGGAACCACCACATTGCCATACTTTGAAAGATAGTTCAAAATTCTCTCCTCCCCACACAAGCAGACCAGGATCATACGCACCAAGGTCTAAAAAGTACTGGCGGTCGATGGCAAACAATCCTCCAGCGTGAGTCGGTGCCCTTAGAATAATCAAGTTGTTTACTAATTTTAAATTTCTGACTTAAGTTATCGCTGTCTGTAACCCGTGCTATTTTGCTTACTTGTATGGAGCGGATTTGTAAGGTCGTTCTGCATCCATTTCGGGCGGAATCTCAGTTCTACAAAGGACGTGAAAATCGAATAGAAGAGCATGTGATTAGAAGAGTTTACTTAGCTTCCACATGCATGCGGTATTTTTTAAAATTTCGTTACATCAATACCTTTGTCACTAAAATCGTCGACAAGAACAATCTCTTGGAGAAGCTCTGGTGGTGACCGCTTGATAATAGTGTGAACATTACGCATCAGCGTTGAGAAGCCCTCGTTGTGGAACACCAGAACAATACTGGCTTTCAGTGCCATTTCCTCGGGGTAATTCCAATGCTTACATCTAGGAATAGTCAATAGTTTGCAGTTTGAGGTCAGTTTCACTTCACTTAGAATAGCTCATCAAATATGCGAAGGAATTTAATGCATATATGAACTCACTCCTCCTGTCGAGTGTCTGGAATGGCACGTTCCAAGGATATGGCATCGGAAACAGCCATATTCATCCCGTAATTCCCGATAGATTCATCAACATCATTTTGCCGATCAGCTGGAAGCCTATAAGCCTTGCCTCCTTCACCTGGACCATCTCCAACTGGTTCTTCCGCAGGTTCGAAATTTCCTAACTTATCTGCAGTATACCACGGAGCTTTCTTTGCCACCTGGATAAAAAGGCAAAGAAGCAGCCCAAATTAAAACAACTGAACATCTGTATGGACAACCATAAATTTTAATAATTCACTTATATTTTACCAAGGAACTCTTGATACCCCATGTTGGAGCTCCGGAATTGTTATCCCCGGACCGAATAAATAAAATCAGGCAAATGAGTACGATGCCGCCAATAGCACTCAATTTTAGCACACGGGAACGCTTCCACGCTATAGTCTTCATTGTTACAAATTAATACTAGTTACAAGTTAGGCGCCCAGTTTAGTGAATCCAGGAATTCCCTCTGAAATATAAATAATAGTATAGTTAGTCAGTATTTTTAGATACAATCAGTTTCAGTTGGAATTGTTAGTCTTCGTCAACCGAAAAAAACAATAAAATATGTAAAAACGTATGTGAATGTGCAGTAACAAACTCGAAATACAATTTGCTGAAGGTTATTTTTGTAAAATATTTCAGCATTTACATAATATTTGCAGTAGCTCTCGTCTCTGATGTATAAATTTAAATACCTTTCCTACGTGTACATGTAAAAATTCAGTGATTTCTTTTCAATTGGCATCTTGCTGGAGGCAATAATAATAATACATAGTAGGCCATCCAAAACACCTACCCTTGCACAAACCCGAGATATTTCTTGATTTGGCACACCCAAAGGTAGATTTCATTGGGAATTGTATCGGAATTTGGATTTTTGCCCTTATTTGTTTGTGTGATGTGACAAATGCAACATTCATTACAATTTGGGGCTGATGTCACATACTGACTCAACTTGTTAAAATAGTCAGCGAGTAAAACCTACTTGCAATTCAATCAACCTACCACTCACTCACTGATCCTGATTCAAAAGAAGTATATATATTTTTGCGGATTTTATTGATGCATTTATTTAATTACTTGTGAAACACAACTCTGGCCTTATCTATAAATCCTGGGCCTTAAAATTATGTCCTTGGATAATGGATAATATTATACGCATGGTCTTGCAATAAGACAAGATAGAAGTAGCTCATCAGTTGACTGACAGACAAGACAAGAGTTGAGATTTATACTTGCAATGGCTTATATTTGTAATGTTGCTTCATCTCATTTCACTCGATTCACGTTATTTAGCCACACTCAAGAAAACTTTCTTGAGTTCACGAGACTCCTATTTTGGTGGTTTTAATGTTCGAGAATAACGAAAAGATTAAAAGGGAGGGGCGGGAGCCAAAACTTTTCTCTATTAAGGAACTTTTACATGTTTCATTTAGTTGTCAATTGTCTCAGTCGCACTATTATTAAATTATGTATGTTCTCGGTCCTCATCTGATGATTATATGACTGCAGCCTATGCGACTTGGTGCTGCTGAAATGAAACATACTTTCTTGCTACTTGCTGTTTTGATAGGAAGATCATGATTTGTGATGTGATGAATTTGATGATACATAATACAGCATATTCTCACTACATATTTCTCACCGCCGCCCGTAATATCCTAGGTAAACTTTTTCCACTTTCACATAACATACATATTATGTAGGTACAAAATACAAGATGTGCTTATCTTCATTCCCATGCAATAATTGCAATCACCTATAAATGTCCTATAACAAAATAATTAAGTCCTTCCTTGAAAATTAACGAACTATCTTCATAACTCCAGAAGGTGGGGAAGTAACAGAGTACACCGAAATTAATGAACAAAGTCAAACTAATTATTAAAATTAAGACTGATGTGACTCATTTTTGGCTATATGTAGAGGATATTTAGATGAAGACTGTAAAAGATATTGGTTTAGTACATCAACTAAGAGATCGATTCCCGTATGGTTCCACAGTTGACAGTTTCACGTTACGCTCTTCAGTTTCACCTCTGCTGCTCATATAAACTGTAACCTCCCGTCATCTGAAAGTTAAAAATTTCAACCACGTAGATAATAATAACATAATAAGATACTTTATACCAACTACCACCTACTAATGACCGACCAAAATTGTTCGAACTCAGTGTAGGCTAGGCTAATGTCACACACAGTATGTCAGTGGGTTGTTAGTTTGTGGAGATAAGTTTTTTATGACACGGGATTTATGAACAGAGTCCATGAGTAATTGTGTCAGTCAACAACCAACAACAGTATCCTCATTTGCCTATCTGTAGCGCAGCAGCAGCGGTACAATGTGCATAATTGATGACTACCACAAACTTACTTGCTTGTAGTAAAAAATATGTAAAAAAAAAAACTACAACACAATTCAGGTGAGGAAATGAACACCGTACCTCTTTTGGAGGAAGCCGCTTCGTCAACCAAGGACTGGAATAAAACTGAAATTTTTACTCCGTATCTAGGTCTCGGTACACATAAATTAAACAAATCCAAATATGTATTGGGATTGCAAACTCAAAGAAAATAGTCACGTCACGTCCAAATTAAAAGATGCACACAGTGCTCTAACCTAGATAAATTTCATTCAGCGTTCAACGTGTCAATATATCGATGTCCTTTACTTTTACAAACCTTCCAAAAATTAATACGATACTTCGCAGTGATCTTTGGAACACAATAAAATAAAAATTTGCAATCAATCTTTTATTCAGCAGATCAACGCTTCACCATTATTTGAAACACCTGCTGGACCTGCTATTAGACATGAAAGCCAGGGTACAAGTCACAAACCGCAAACTGTTTGTGTGTGTGTGTACAGATAAGCCAAGCAACATATCAATCACTCAAGTTTCTTGGGTTTACTGTTTTGCTAGTCTGCTTCTGCTTTTGTGCTGCTACTACTACCACATAATATCCTGTGTGCAATAACTCTTCATATCACGAATCAGGCAGGATACAATAGCTTATTCTTTTCCTTTCTTTCTTTACACACACAGTTGTGCAATGTCAGGAAATTTTTTTAAATGCACGAACACGAACCTATATAAAAAATGTAATCTTGGTATCTCGTTCGTTCCTCGGCGGTCCATCAACCCAGCTCATATGTAATGTATATGTATTTGTAAAGACCTGCCTGCTGCAGTTTCTATTTCTACGTGCCAACGTGGACCTATGATTACGCCAAGCAGACCTTATCGTAAGGTTATAATAATAACTTGTTCTTCTAGAAAAAAGGTACTGTCAGGTTAAACCACTTCACACTCACTTACAAAACATTGCGACTAAAGAAGGGAAAAAGTGGAATCAGCAGAATGTCATTCCTCCGTCGTCGTTAAATCACGATTATATTCATATTCATACTAGGGCAATATTTGTCTGTTATGTGATAAGGTTTTTACGGTTTATGTAGTAAACTAAAAACATACAAAATTGAATATGATGATGTGTTCACCATAATATCATCCTTTCACATGGGATTTCACACAGATACAGGTAATAATTAGCTTTATGAACCTTTCCTGGTTACTAGCTAACGTGCCAATCTTACCTCTACCACTACCAGTAATGCGAATGCCACACACAATGATTATGTTCTGTCTGTCGCGTCGGCATGAAAGTGTGCAGACTGCAGACACTTATATTTATAAATTAAATGCACCTTCCTTTTCCACTACATCAAATGAAAATGAAAAAAAAGGTGACGGATACGACGACGAGGAGGAGTTGGGTTGCATTGAAGACAGGCCAGACGGGTACGAGAGATGGTAAATCATGGAGAAGGGAAGGAGAGTTTGATGGGCTGAGTGAGAGGGTAGCATACTAATTCAACTTTGCCGAAGGGTTTCGTCAAGAATAAACAGTTCAATAAATATAAAATTGACTACGTAAGAGCCCTAATAAATAAGTAAAGCTAACAACACACATTTCTCATTTTCAGGCACTTTCACTGACATGTTAAGCAGTAAAACACTATACAGATAAAAGATTGTACAATGTACAAATTGTAACACTGAAGTGGCTATATTATACGCAAACATGATGTGAGCTATACTGATTTATGATGATAGATTCTGTTTTAATTAAAAATGAAATAGTGATGATGTGGTATCGAAATTCGATACCATTTATTATCGAAATTCGATACCATTTATTATCGAATCCAGACACCTACATACATAATACACACAATACAAAATATCATTTTAATAATGTAATTTATTATTGACATGATTAAGACTTTCCGTGCTCCGGAATACTGCTGCGCGACGATTGTTATGCTGCAAATGTGTGATGCGACTGATGTGTTAGAAAATAGAAACTCTGCTTGCCTACAATTGTTACAAAATGCACAAAGACGATCTTTTCTCGTCTGACAGTGCCCCAACCAGTATCTCGACTCGCCGAATCTCAGTAAATTCCATTCCCCATAATAGATTTTTGGGTTATCTTAGTATGCTGAGAATGCATGGTTGAATTATGAATATTCAATTATGCTATAAAATTATGAGTTCCAGAAAGTGCAGTTCAGTTCAGATTTTCGGGAAAAAATACCAGTTCCGAACTGGGAAGTTCACTGGGAGTTAACTGGGAGTGGCAGAGGCAGACGATTGTCACAGAACTTCAGGAAACTGACATTTTCAAAAACTGAGCCAGATACCAGACAGGCCCCAGCAAAAAGTGTTGCCACTCCACATAATAAACATGCAAAAATTCTCTCACATTTAGATAAACTTTTGTAAGTTATTATCTTCGCAATTAAAATTAACTAACTGCAAACTTTAATTAGAAAATACTACGAGTTGGAGATGATAAAGTGTCAGGACAAGAGCTGGAGATCTTCAACTGAGAACAATATGTCTGTGCAAAAACAATCTGTGCAAAGAATATGGTACCTGTAAAAAATTGACCCAATTGGAATTTTATCCCATAAGTGTCGATTCGACACGATATTTTAAACTTTTTCGTTATTTAAATCATAACAATAAATAAAATCTCCCCAAAAATCTTATTTCCAAATCATTAATTTGTATTTATCTCCAAATAACCAACAATCTAGAACCTCAAATATTTCCAAATAAATAAATATTTAAATGATCTCAAAATATTTTTTTGAATATCCACCAATTTTATGAATTAATTGAACTGAAGGAACCGAAACAAACGGTTCCAAATCTCCAGCCCTCATGCCATTTTGGAGACATAAACCAAATAACGAAAGTAACAAATAATAACTGATGAATAGTGATGAATATCCAAATTCCGCGCCTCAAGCAATAAATAGTAAATAATTCAACCAAATTTTCCGTTATTTAATTAAGCTAAGTAAAAAATTATTTATTATTTCACATAACGTAAATACGATAAAGTATTTGAAAATAACGAACCCTGATGAAGCACGAATGTGTATGAAATATGAAAGGGCAAATGTATGAATGGTGTTCTCCTAGGACTCCAAGTCTTGGGATATAAGGAATTCGTATAGTTTTTATACTAGTGAGACTAGTGGTAGTACAATTTAAGTAAAATTATTCACATATCCTTGGGGTATAATAATTTAATAAATTATTAAATTGTATTAATACAATAATTAAATAAAACCATTTATTACTTTCTACTGCTACATCACATCTACCCGTTTTATCAAACAAGAACAACAAAAGGATCAGGTTCATTTCATGTTACACGTTTCTGTACGTATAAAATTAAAAATTACGTCGGAGGCAAAAGAATTAATTCCATTCCATCTTCCACCATGGATTATTCCAAGGTCACCAAACGCTAGCACTGTCTTGTGACTGACAACGTTAGAAGATACAAACCGTACTGTATGTTTTCTAACATTGATTTCATCAACGTTGGTTAAGGGTAGTCCCTTTCCCTTTCACCCACAAATTACGAATAATAACCTACTATACTTATCATAATAGCAGCGCGGCGTCGGTAAACTTGTCTTCCTTTCAAACCTTCAAGTAACATTTGACAGAACTCTGATAAATATGATACTGATACTGAAAATATTCCCACAGTAGCTTTATCCGATTGCTGCAAAATATAGCTTGTAGAATGGGAAAAATTAATGTGCTCAGGGGAAAAATTTTATTGCTTACATTGTTAAGTGGTCATTATCTGAACAGTTACATGCATCCAAGATACTTAAAGGAACCTTGACTTGAAAAAAATGAAAGATTCTTCTGACTTCCAAAAGGGAGAAGTGGAGTGAAAAAACAATGGAGCACCAGCCAACAGTTTGCCTTGATCAGTCACTTCAGTAAAGTTAATTCAATCAAGAAGGACGCAATATTTTAAGGAACGGAACATCGATCACGTACATTTAGACAGGAAGACAGTTGAGTATAATAATTTAGCAGACGATAGTTCCACGTGTAACATTTTGCATTACGAAATTAGAAGCCATTTTCAAGTGCAAAATATTCCTTTCATTCGTCACACAACATCATGCATCATCACCTATGGATATTGTCGAGGTCTTATATGCCTTTATAAATTTCTTACTTGGTAACAATGTAAAGAAATTTTTTTAAAAAATATGTTTCACTAAAAACAGTTTTAATTTATCCATACCTGTAATTTCGCCAAACTGATAGTAGTTTGTTTAGTAAAAACGTGACAAAAACTATACCACATAAAAAGTAAATAA
Source organism: Troglopedetes dispersus (assembly GCA_027744215.1). Classification (NCBI taxonomy): domain Eukaryota; kingdom Metazoa; phylum Arthropoda; class Collembola; order Entomobryomorpha; family Paronellidae; genus Troglopedetes; species Troglopedetes dispersus. The sequence continues at coordinate 10,815 of JAHZNF010002409.1, forward strand.
AGTATGATTTCTGATTGTTTTGTCTTTCACGTCACACAGAGTTTGTAGGAATGTTGCTTTGAGTATAAAGGCTAGAATCCATCTTTATCTTTCAGTTTAGTAATTTTTTATTTGTATTCAAATGCCTACTAATATTCGACATCGAAATATTCAGCATCAAGATTGGGAAAACTAGACGTATTTTGTCCTTCTTCACTTTTTTTCACGATATGTCGGATCGGACAGTACGCAACGAGAAGCATCACCAGAATGAAACAAATGCTGCTGGTCCGACGCACCATGCTCAGCAGAAGTTGGAAGGGCCCCCCAAGTCCAGTGATAGTATTCCCACGGACACATTTATTAAAAGTAGGTGTATACTTACCAGAAGAACCTCAACACATTCCTGGGCGTCTTGGTTGACTTTTGATGATAGGTCAATATGGTTATCCATCACAATTTAACTGCTACCTTCTTAACTGTGCTAGGGTATAAAATTCTTGAGAAAATTGGGGAAGGATCCTACTCGGAGGTTCTTAAATGCCAAAACAGGAAGGACGGGTTGGTGGTTGCATGCAAACGACTTAAGCATCAATACAAAAGGTAAAAGAGTCTTCTTAGAGTTTGTTCCACAATTGTACAAGTACAGTTGAAATTCTATGCAGAATGAATGAGCCGAATTCATCATTTAAACTTTCAGTTGGGCTGACGTAAATAATATTGCTGAAATAGCCACTCTTCGGACGATACAAAAACATAACAATATTTTACAGTTGATTGAAATTCATTAGTAAGTTAACTTATCCATTAATTAATTTTTTTGAACATGACCGGTCATTGGATTTTTAAAAAGTCTATCTCTATGATCTTTTTTGTTATTATATTTTGAAGCGATGAGACGTTAGGAAAAGTATCGTTAGTTTTTGAACTAATGGATATTAATCTATATGAATTAATTAGAGACAGAAAAAGGTAACGACACTCTCCTTAACCCTTGAATATTGTTTAAAAGTAATCTAATTTTATAGTGTTCGGTTACGCAGACTTTTTTGTCTTGTAGGCTGTTACCCGAGAGTCGCGTACGAACCATCATGTTCCAGCTTTTTAGGGCGCTTCGTCATCTCCATAAATTGGGTATTTTTCATCGTGACATAAAACCAGAAAATATTTTAATTAAGACAAAGGTTATTGATATACATTATTACCTTAAAATTAAGTGCAAGCAAACTGTACGAGGTTTATATTTGTTTGAACACGCGTGCATATAGGAAATTGAAATCATGGATTATTATTATATTCTTACAGACAGATCAACTGAAGCTTGGTGATTTGGGTTCAGTTAGAGGAATGTTCAGCAGGCCTCCTTACACAGAATATATCTCGACAAGATGGTACCGTTCACCGGAATGTCTTCTCACCGCTGGTCATTACAGCCATAAGATGGATATCTGGGCCGCTGGTTGCGTGTTTTATGAAGTGTACGTTTAATTTCAAAATTAGTCATAATAAAATTTGTGAACTATTTTACGTTTCAAGAATGTTTAAAACATTTCCGATAAGAAATCTTATTATGATCATTCCTGTATATGCAGGTTTACGTTACGACCACTCTTTCCTGGTTCAAGCGAGATTGATCAAATTTCCAGAATCAATCATGCATTGGGACCACCACCACTGAAATTATTGGAAACCTTTCAAAAACAGTACACAATGTCCTATAAACTTGCCCAGTCCCTATTAAGATTTACTATATATTTTGACTTTTTTATTAACAAAAACTTATGGCTTCAACTGTGTGGTGTAGGGCTGAAATGGAACGAGATACTTATCGAGGTCAAACTCAACTCAATCGGCGACAACAAATGTACACGCATACAGCGTTCTGCTTCTTCCTTTTTGATAACCGTCAGAAAATAAATAATTCTAATGATGCTGATTATTTATGTATTTAGACAGAAATTACTGGACGGCTATTCTTCTCGTTATATAATGACACACGACAGTAAAAGTTCGTCGCACAAATCAATGAAATCGCACAATGTAGAGTATCACTTCGCAGGTCGTGAAGGAATTGGACTGGATAAGATTCTCGCAAATCACATTTCTCAAGAAGCGAAGGAAATTATTAAAAGTTGTCTGTCATACGACCCCGAACCCAGGCCTTCAGCAACGAAAATTATGCAGCTTCCTTACTTCAATGAACTCAGGTGGTCTTCCTCTTCTGAGACATCAAGTCAATTTTTAAAATCAAATGGAATTTTTATTTTAAATTTTTGCCCACGCACCCTCTATCTGCAGAGAAAGTTACAACAGAAATCCTGAGAAAGTGTCAGTCAAACGTGTTCTCACCATTTGCGGAGAAACTGTGACGGAATATTGTGGCACAATTAATTTGGGGACACTGGGAGATCACAAAACACGCTACCGACATGGTCACCCACTTAAAGCCTCACAAAACAGTTCGAACAATTCCAAGCAATCCTCAAAAATAGCAAATTATTCAGACATCAGCAACAAGAAGCCCAATTCTTCAAGAAGGTCAACTCCTCGTCATATCAGTACGAGCAATAGCAACAAGAATCAAGAGACCGCGAAATCCCCTTCCGTCAGTGTTGATGTTAACAATAATAAGTTGGTCAAGAACGCCAGCAGCAACACATTGGGAGATCGCGAGTCTCGCCACCGACATGGCCACCCACTTAAAGCCTCACACAGCAGTTCCAACAATTCCAAGCAATCTTCAAACATTGTAACGTATTCAGACATCAGCAGCAAAAAACCCAATTCTTCAAGAAGGACGACTCCATATCAGACCAATACGAGTAACAGCTACAAGAATCAAGATTGTGTGACATTCTCTTCCATCAGAGACAAATCCTCCGGCTCAGTCGAAAGTCGCAAGACTAGAAGCATTGTTGATGTTAACAATAACTTTGTAAAGAGCACCAGTAGCAACACTTTGGGAGCTCACAAAACCAGCCACCCACAGGGTCACCCAATTAAAGCCTCGCAAAACAGTTCGGACAATTCCAAGCAGTCCTCAAAAACAGCAAGCCATGCAGACAACAAAAAACCCAATCCTTCAAGACGGACAACTAATACGAGTAACGGCAACAAGAATCAAGAAACTGTGAAAGTGAAATCTCCTTCCGTCAGAGAAAAATCCCCCGGCTCAATTGAAAGTCGCAAGGCTAGAAGCATTGTTGATGTTACCAATAATAACTTCCTCAAGAACACTAGTAGCAACAACACATTAGGATATCAGCATTACTCTTCTTCATTCATGAGTCCTGCTGGCCCTGAAGATAGTCGACGGTTTTCCAATCTGTCAAGGTCAATTTTGCCACCAAATAATTTCTCGAATTCTGGAACTCCAGAAAGGCGACCTCTAAGAGTTTCATCAGATAGGGCGTCACTGAAGCAAATTCCAGCTTCTGCCAAATTGAAGTACAATTCATATAGAGACCTTGCACATGAACGAGTGCCTGAGCCATCTCAAGTGGGATACACGAGTCGCTATAATATACGAAAACCAAGCATGATACCTGTTGCAACCGCCGACAAGAATGGATTGCGGAGCTGCAGACACCAGGACTACAGCAGTAAGGGTTCCGTTAACAAGAGCAGAGAAGTGTCCCGAAGAGATCTGAAAGACGCATCGAGAAGGCAGGCGGAACGAATGAGGATGAGAGATGATGTCTTCTGTTCCTCTGATGACGATGTGGTTATTTCCATGAGAAAAAAGGTTTGAGCGAGCAAATCAATAACCTTGTTAAGAAAACTGTTGTATTTTTCGTGAACTCAACTTTGACTGAAATTCTTTCACGATATGGATTTTGTATGATTAACAGTTTGACAGTTTAATCAGTGAGAGGGCAAGGCAACTTTCAGAAAGCCTCAAAAG
>JAHZNF010002410.1:0-10519 GCA_027744215.1 Troglopedetes dispersus
ATGCTTGGAATTTTTGCTTCTAACCATAATCGAAGCATTTATTTTCCCACTAGACCTCCTTCCCCATCCTTCTATGCACGCCGCAACACTAAATAACAATAATAATAATAATAATAATAATAATAATAATAATGTTGAGATTGTTATGATGATGATGATGTAGAGATGAGATGAAGAAGAAACCGAGTTGATTTTTGTTGTAACCTTGGCAAAACCCAACCCTAAAAACGACGATGCCTCACTCAGGTATTGAGGTAACCTGGCCTAATAGAAATTATTCGCTAGATTTCGCCACGTCAATTTAAGCAAGTCCTTGAATGATAATGGAGATTCAAGCAGCCTAAATCAAGATTTGATTTTTTTAATTTCATTTTTAATACAACAGCCCTTCTACGAGAAAATCTGAAGGCATAATGATATATGTACGGATGTAAGTATAGAATCAAATCACTGTCGTCGTTGGCGTCAGACATCATTATTATTTCCAATTTTCATTTGTCATTATTGTGATTGCATTGTATAAATGAAGATGGGAATGAATGAAAGGAATAAATCAAATGAATGAAGCGACCGAGCAAGAGAGAGAACTGATGAATGAGACGAGTTGAGTTCACAACAGCAAACTTTCAATCCTGATTCATCGCAACTAGTCAAACGCAAGTGTTGTGACATGGAGCACAGCAAACTAAAAATTAATATAATTTGCACCAGTTGATTAAGCGGTGTACTTGGTCTCCTCCAACTGCAAAATAAATCTTTTCAGAAAGCGAACGTGCGCGTCTTCTTTAATATGCGAAATTTTATCTGCCCATGAGAGAGTGCTGCTTATTAGAAATCTCCCTCCGCCTTTTAAAACAATTTTCATCAACGCAATGGGCATGTCAATAGACTTTGTTAGCGGAGAATCGCATAAAAAAAGAAAGCACCCGAACAGAACTCCTCGGAAAGTATCCATTTGCTTTACTTGCTGATAAGCATTTGCATTTAATCCCATCATCCACAAATCATCTCATAGCTCATTGTTCCCTCCAAGAAATAATATTAACAATGATCGCGTATCTTCGCGTAAACTAGAGAAGTACTCAAGGCGCTTTACCAAAACCAAAAAAGTATTAACATTGATCATAAAACACTAGAGAAGACAAGCAATCACATTGTGCCATACATGGCTTAGCAATCCTGCACACAGAAAGCAACAGGTAAAAAATGTAGGCATCTGCGTCGTCGTAGTGGTCTTAGTGGTATATGAAAGTTCACCGCAACATACATGCGACCAGCTAGCAAGAAACGTTTGGTGTACTAAAAAATCTCTAGGGGAAGATCCTTGTGTTACCGTTCCATTCAAATTTTCTACTTTGTTTGAGGCACGCCAAGTATAACTCTCGAGACTGTCTACACTTTTTCTGATTCTCATTATTCTACACGTTGGATTACCTGGTCCTAGCAAGCAGAGTTCATTTGATGACCAAAGTATACCACACACATCACTAGCAGATTTATCAGAAGTATACGTATACATTATATTAGCAATTAGCAACCTCGACGTTGTACACCGGTGCAAAAAATGCCTTTTCATATTTCTTATATTATTATGAATTATGAAAGTTGGAAATCATGATTTACCATGTCTTCCCAAGAGAGCATACAAACTTCATTTGATACGCAATTGTAAATGCCAAGTAAAAGCAGAAGATAGCCTTCGCTGCTGGTAATATTATTATAACCGGCCTAAACTTGTTGAGAATTGAAGGAGTGATGGGCACGGTCGCCTCCTCCACTCTTTTTACCTGTGATATCATGGGCCACTCAATGCATGGCGATTCATGGATCCCATTGTTTAGCCGAGGATGCCAACATGGTAAAGAAGGAAGGTATGAGGAAGAAGAGGCATCATTTTTAGTTTCATTCCGTTTCGTAGTAAAATCTACAATGTACACACCGTAACAAACTCATTATTCTCATCATCAGATATATATATTAAAGTTGCTACTGCGTCGCATTGCTGACAATGTGTAAAAAAAGGTGAACCTTTATACCCCGTTAGCAGCCAGAATAAAAAAAAGCGTTTTTACATTTTACCTACACAATAGTCACTGCAGAAGAATCGGGTTCCTCTTGCTTCACTACAACAATCACATTCTCAACAATGTCGACTCCACTGAATATATATTAAAGTTGCTACTGCGTCGCATTGCTGACAATGTGTAAAAAAAGGTGAACCTTTATACCCCGTTAGCAGCCAGAATAAAAAAAGGAGAACACATTGTGTTCTATATCATCATTACAATTATTATGCGACTATTACAAACTTCAATTCAATGGTGATTATTGTTGGTGAGGCCTGTATGATGATTTGAAGATACTGGCTGAAGCTGGTTCACTCGTTCGCACACTGTATGCATATTATCATACCATGTTTTAGTAATCAGCAGCTGCGGTGGTGGTGGTGGCGGCTCTGCGGCATTTTGGCATCCCATGCGTTTTTACATTTTACCTACACAATAGTCACTGCAGAAGAATCGGGTTCCTCTTGCTTCACTACAACAATCACATTCTCAACAATGTCGACTCCACTGAATTTTTCATTCCTACTTCACGTTTTTTTCCCTACCTCACTGTTGCGTCGTTCGTTCAAGAGGTAAAGAGAGAGGCCCTGGTTTCAAAGGAATTTCAAGATTGAGGATGCCCTAGATTTTCGCTGAGTCTGTTCCCTACGCATGTATAATCCTACATTTTCCACTAGGCTCTTCAATCAATGCTCAAACATTAGTCATCATCATCACCGTCACTGAAATGATAATGAAACAAGGAACGTTCTTGTCCCTAGCGTCTTGCATTGCAAAAAAGCGGATATGACAGTAGTTTTCTAGCAGACTTCGCAAGTTTGTGAGTCTGTGGCGGTACCATTCAAGCTGAAATAAATGACTGTGCACTCACTTACATATATATATATATATATATATGTATTTACGAAAAGTCTCATTCCTCGCATTAAATTATTATTATTAAAAGACGTGCATGAATATACCCTTTATAATCGTAATCATCTTTCTCATTTCATTTTCAAAGTCACCATTCCAACAAAAAAAACTTTTAAACACCTTCGTTATCTTTTAAAGGATATTTCATTTGACTTTCCGTTTAGAAGGGGCAAAAAATGCGCTTTTAGCACAAAAATCTTTTTGATGTTCGAGCTTAATGGCGATAGAGCAAGTGTGGCCGAAGGAAACTTAACTGCGCAGATGAAACCTATACTTCATTATTTCTCACAAATAGAGTACGGGTTAAGGAGCCACCTACAAAACATGAACACATGTGATTTTTTTTTCAGAAAATGAAAACCGTAATTAATGACGTTCTTTCAAGTCCAATGACACGGCAGCCAGCAGCTCAACCGCACTAATAGTAATAATATTGAATGTAGTACAGAATTCAGCAATTTAACAAGAGAGAAGTCTAAAGAATGAGGAAAGTTTTTTTTTCAAAATCAGGTATCATGATCATCAAGGTTCACTTCACTCTCATCTTGTCTCGAGTTTTACCTTGCCGCTACGCGCATGATCGTGGTCATCAACGTCGCTCGTCGTGTTCTACCTTTTTGTCTATCGAAAAAAATATTACTAATAAAATGTAACAAAAAAATCGAAGAAGAGAAAACATATTTTATTGAGATCTTTCTCGAATCCGATTATATCGCTTCTTGCTTTCTTCTAACCTACCAATAATATCAAAGCAAGGACTTCTCGTGCAATTCTATTTCAAACACACAAAATGTAATTGTAACAACGAGAACAAGTTGAGAATGAGATGATGTGATCGAGAATGAGTCTGAGATTTAAAAAAAACTAATGTAGAATTACAGATTGAAAATTGACAATTGATGTTTCGTGTAGGCCTGCCAATATTACACAGAGAAACGAGATGATGCATGTACCAAATAGATAATGACATTGGTATTGGCACAGTAGACTAGACCAGTAGTACACGAAATCAACAACCAGAGAATGAATCGAGTAATTTTATGTGTGCAGTTGCTGTAGCCGCCCCAACGGAACTGTTGATGAAGCACTTTAAAAAAAATGGATCATCTCATTTTTTTAAATTTCGGTGGTGGTGAGTTAGGCTACTGATAATAGTTGTGGTAATAAATGAACCTGATCATTGAAAAGATATTCGAAAGTGTATTACAACTTTCCGATCCTGTACTCGAGAAGATGGTTGCAGTGATTAACGCTTTAATCATTACATATAAACAAAAAGTGACATTGTATTTTTATTCAATTTGCATTGTCCCTAAATATTACACCAAGTATTGTCTACAATTATTTGCAAAAATTTGCATTTTCGACCTTTCTTTCCAAAATACCTTCAAAGAAACTATATCTTCGTATACCGTGACTTGATATTTGGTCTAACAATGCGAAAAACAATACTAAATGGAAAGGTAAAAAGTCTTGGAATTCGTATTGGAATTAAATCTTTTATTACAATGCCTGCTATCTTTTAACATCTATCAAGCTGCTGGGTAGATTTTCAAGTATGATAATGTGCATCAGGAAGAGTAAGATCAAGGGCATTGTTGTCTTATAAAAATGCACATACATAAATCGTTGATCGACACAGAAAGTGGTATCGTGGTCAAGCTGTCAGAATAACAATAGGAGAAGTGTCTACATGAATGACCACTTACAGCAATACGATTATAAAAATGTCGGGGGAGCTTCAAAGAAATTATCGATGTTTCTTTGTTTGTTTTTCAATTTCAATATTTTTATTTTAACTAGTACTCTGAACAATAAGTGTGTTTAGGTCAGCAGAACTTTGGCTACAAACCTTGTATGCCAAATCGACAAAATTCAAATGTTTGAAGTGAGTAAACAAATTATTTAAATCAATCAGGTTAGTGAAACTCTACAAGAGAGTTCATGACGGTGAAGACTCGCATAAAATTGTCGTTGTCACCAAGACTTACAATTACAACCGTCCACCAGCTCGATAAGCACTTTTTAAAATTGTCAAAGTGTTTATGTCTACACGACTTCTTGGCTGCTTGCTCGAAATTCAATTTGCCTCCACTTTTCCATTGTAATGATATAATCAACTCTTACCGTTCACTGTAATCTTATCATCTCGTCATTTTGTCTCGCGTGCCCTGAGCTTCTGTCTCGCCTCATCTCGAGCTCACAGCTTGCTTTTCTCTTTCAGTTTCACTCTCGAAAAATAATAATAAATGGTTGTGTACCTACCAATCTCACCGCAGCCAATGTAATGTAACAGAAATTAACTGAAACACGATCACTTGAACTCCATCCATTCACCCCCTTTCATTTCATTCAATTTTCCTCTGTATATCATTTACCGGGGTGCATTAATGCGTACGCTTCCATTATTTTTGTTCTGAATATTTCACTCAACTCACAAGTTGTTGATAAATGCAAATCAAGATCCACAACTAACAAACATGATCTTAATAAAAACTGCTTTTGTGTGCCACCAGGAGCATTAAATCCATGCAGTCCATTCAAAGCCATCGTCATCCTCCTCCCCATAACCATCTAGGAAAGAGCATCATTATCATTGCCAGCTTTTCGGCTTTTGACTGTTCTCAAACTTCGACATTCATAACTATGGACTATAACTAACGCACATTGTACGTCATAAGGGCCAATTCATCTTATATTTTTCTACATGCGAACCAATCCAATCAGAAAAAAAGTAAGTTCATGTACTTATATTCAGCAAGGAAGGATGATGACGACGACAAAGGCGAAGGATGACGATCATAAACATATATCTTCACAATCTTCACCATCACAATTTTCCTATTCTTCAAAGTTTCCTTTCCGAGAACGCTGTTTATATATTTTTTGCCATCTCGCTCGAAAATTATTTAAAAAAACCTCATAACTGCAGAAAACAACAGTATAATACATAAATGACGATCTGTTGGCAATGGCTGCAACAGGAAAAAAACTCTTCCTTTTTTGCCTACAAGCTAAGCAAACAGCTTTAGTAATAATAATGTGTGCTAATGATGAGGAGATACAAAATATTACACTTGAATGTTGTACATGATATTATTAATATTATATTCAACTGTACTTTCTACTGGCTCTGAACTCTCATCTCACTTGCACAGCTCATCACATTATCATCATCATCGTCATCGTCACCGTTTCCTTTTCAATGATATGCTTGTCTCTTCTCTCTTTTCTTTGCTCGTGTAGCGCTGAATCTGGTGCAAATCAGTTGTTCAACTAACCAGCATTTCACAATCTATACGCTTTTAAAAGAGCTAAGTACCCACATTTTCGTCCGTAACGGCAACGCCACACACAAACTCGCAGATAGCTTGTATCAGAATGGTCATCGTATCATCGTATTTTTACGTTTTGTTACAGTAGTGTTAAAGCAACTGAAATGTAACAGTACATACCTTTATACATATCTAATAAAATGAGCAGTGATGATAATCATGTTGATGACGACGGGAGTATAAAGCAGTAGTTTGGTGCTAGGACAACTTTTAAACAAGTCGTAAAAATGGATAGATCATCATCATCAGCATCGTGATGATCCTGAAAGCCGTCGTTTTAGTCGAAGTGGTTGGTCTTAACGCTTGCTGGTCGGAGTGCAGGCAAGCAATCAAAAATGTTATCTCACTTACTAATTTCTCTGTATACCACTCACTAAACGAATTGTTGTGAGTAAAATTGAATGAATTATATTTATAGACTTCAAACTTCATTCTTTGAAGGAAAGGGTAGTAATTGGAGTAACAACTACAAAAGTATATGTAAATTTATGCATTCTTCTGTATTAAATAGTTGTGCAGAAACAACTACAGCCATTCAGTCAATTCAAATTCTAAGATCATTGTCATTGTCATCATCATCACCATCATCATCATATCTCTTACTTCAATTTTTCCTTTTCAAAACACAAGCGTGTGTAAAGTGCATGCTTGTAGAAGCTCTCTGTAACAATCTTTTTTTATTTGGCTTAATTTGCAAATAAAAAAATGCTGTCAACTTCTGGTTTCTCTTTTTATAAAAAAAACTGTTGGTTTATTATGCATACAAGTCCCTTGAGATATTGACATTTTGTTTTTTACTTACTTATATGATATGATGATCAAGATTCCTTTTTAAATTTGCATGCGTGTTTGGCATTTAAAGTTTTTGCTTTCATTTTAATTTATCTCTATAAATATGTCGAGCTAATAGAATAAAAGGGATGGATACACATGCACAACGTATTTTTATTATTAATAATAAAAAGGCCAAAACACCGATCATTCCTTTGAGTAGTTAGTGCTATCTATCTTCATGATATCATCGTGATCGTTTTTGCCTGAAATCTAAACCGACAAGCTTGAGGAAAACTTTTTTTTTCAAATGATAGTATTTTGTATGCTTCTTCCACCTTAAAAATTGTACCTCGACTTCAGATTCATTTTGATAACATGCGAAAACTGAAATTTCTTGAGAACACATGTTATCATATTTTCGCTACGCATTGCTCCTCAACATCGTCTCTAGCTCCCACAGAAACGCAAGTCAACAAGAATATCACGATATGAATGCCCAGCTAACAACAACAACAACAACAGTACAAGAATTAAATGCAAAAAATCACTTTAATTTGTTGTTGCATTGACTTCTCTCAACTCCCCGGAATGAAACCAGTTCAGTCCATTCAAGCATATACTTTTATACTCACATTGGATCTGAAATGACGATGGTGATGATGGCGGTCATGATATTGCTCAATCATGTTTTTACTCTGTACAGGTCTTTTAGCAAAATTTACATTCGTATTTTTCGGGTTCGACCAATTCATGGAATCAAATGGATCTCCTCTGACACAACTGCTGTTTAATTTTCCTTTCAGTATCATTTCTCTCTCAATCGACCTGAAAAACTGCTTCAAATCCCTTTCTTCTCACAGATTTTAAATAGCCACCGGCAGTGGCACCAAAATGTTAACGCTCTCAAAAATATGAATTCATATCTATACAATTACTACGTTCGCATGAAGTTGAGATTGACGCAGTGACAAATGATGAAAATGGTCTGATTCATTCACATAGTAATGTCGGTATCTCGTTTTTATCTGCTTTTGGTGCATTTTTAAATACCCCAATAAATGGTCACTCTTTTTTATCGCTTCGCGGTAGCACAGATAAAGTAAGCAATACACGCATCCCATGCAATTCTCTGAAATTGTGCATCAGTCATGAACAATATAATCACGAAAGTTCTTTGCTAATGACGGTCAATTATATGTCAAACGGTTCCCACAATTTCGAGCTTCTTTTTCTTTCTGGATTGTAAAACTTGAAAAAAAAACATCGTCCGTCTGTTCGCTGTCGTCAAAATATGAATGCTATGCCATGCAATATTTAAATATTTTCGTGATGTGTTACACACTTTTTTGGATACGGCAAGCAATTTGCAGATTTTGCTTTCGTCAAAAATATTCACTTTAATCCAATATGTAAATTGAACATACGAGTTCCTATTATATGCAAGTAGTGCATCCCTCTTTTCACAGTAATGGTAAATAACAATCATCTCCCTTATCTCTTTTAACTTATATTTATGACTACCAATCACTTCATACAATAAACCCAATATTATAGATGTAGAATAGAATCGAACGACGACAAAATGTGAATAAGGTCCATGTAATCACATAAATTCCTCAATGATTGAAACAATTTCTAGAAAATAACAGATGCATAGCATATGAGTGTGGAAAACACAATTGAAGGACAGAAAACACATAAAAATAACAAACAAATATACGATGAAACAATTTTTTAAATCCCTCCTGGTTAAATCTCATTTAAATCTCATGGTAACAGACGAACAGACACCTAGAGAAATCCAAGTTTAAAGCATCTCTTACGTTCAATGCTAAATAATAATAATATAAAAATGATGCTGTTCTGTTGTTTAAAACAATCAGCATAAAAATGCTATTACGAAGCAAGGATCAAAGAAAGATGAAATCATGAGAAAATACATTAAAATGCAAGTGTGCACTGCACACAGATAAAAATGTAAAACTGAAGTTTGTTCAACAGGGAAACGATAACATGCATGACATGACACATCATTTAAATGGTAACATAACATATCGCCATCAATTCAAACAAAACATTTTTGTAAAAAAATGTGTGCGTTTTTTTCTCTTTTTTTTTCGACAACAATTTTCTCTGCTTTGTGTCCCTTTCTTTTTACGGCGTCCCATCTGCTTGCATAGATGCTCACGACACACACAATAACAGATCATTGAAATGAATTTACCTCAATATTTTTGAGTTACCTGCAATTTCGATTCTCAGAGACATACAATAATAATATTATGCACTGCCATCATCATCATCATCTCGGCCACACCACCACCCCAAAGAGAGAACTGTATATTTCACCAAGAAAAGGTGAGATAGGAGAGATGCACTAGTACTCATCTCACCTTGTTGTTGGTTCATTGCTATTGACCCTGATACAGATAAGATAAAGTTGAACAGGTGGAACCAATCCAAATTATTATGGTGAACATGAATATCGCAATTCTCTCCACAGGAGGAGATCAAGAAGACGAGCGAAGTCAAATAGAATGAGCAGCAGCATAACATAGATAAAAACGACTTTTCTCTTTCTGCCACTCCGACATTAAGCGAGAGTTGTAGCACAACCATTTCAAATAATTAACAATAATAGTAACAATAATAGCAGCAATGATGATGACGATGATAGTGGTGGTAATAATAACAACAATGGAACTACAAAAAGACGACGAGGACATCGTCAAGGGGAGGCGGCGGCGGCGAAGTGTCATGTAAGAGTCATGTTGGTCCTTTCTTCTAGAAACGATAAAACTAAATGGGGGTGAACGCATACATGTAGAAGTGTGCAGATAGACATTAAATACGGCTTTTTAGTTTTAGTGTAATGTCGTTTTGCAACCCCGACAACTATCATGTGATTGATGCAAATGGAAGAGTTGGATTCGCAGTAAAAAAAAACAACTGCAATAGCCAAATGATAAAGCCAAGAATTTAAAAGTGATTTTAAACAGTAACACTGAACTTTTTTAAACTGTGATTTTGCAACAAATAAATATATGAACCAGGCTTTACATACAACAGGCAGTAATTTTTTTTAGCATGCATGTGCAATGCATACGAAAAGTGTTCACCTAGTGCAAGCCAAGCCTTATTATTAGCGATTGTGAACGAAAGCAATAGTAAAACTAAATTGACAAAACAATAACCTGAAAAGGACCATGTTGTTATTCACTCTCGTAAATGGGAGAACGCACAACAAGTTTTAAAAATAATCCCTTTTCTGCAATATTTAAACGGAGTTGTTGCTCTGTTTATTTTGCGTCGTGCAAGACGAAAAAAACTATGTAAAACTGATGAGTAGGTGGACAATAATGAGATTATAATGGAAATAGAAATTTTGCGAATACATGTTCACATGAAGCCAATGGACCATGATATACT
>JAHZNF010002411.1:7481-26054 GCA_027744215.1 Troglopedetes dispersus
TAATCCAAAAAAAATGTAAGAATTTTTCATGTTTCATGCAAAGAAAAACGTTAAAACGTTTGCAAATTTTTCCAAGGCTGGAGAAGAGTGGGAATAAAAATTCAGACCTCTGCTTCTGCACAACCAATTTTATACAGAATACTATTCCACTTTGCCAGATCTCGTTCTGCCAATGTGCATTTGCAAGGGCGAACTGTTGTGAGTCTGCGAATCGAGCCAATCGTTTCTGGAATATGGAAGATGTCTTTTACAAGAAATGGTTAACATTAAACTCGCAAGTGCCAACGAGTCGCGTTTTCCATATTATTATTATGCACGGGAGTTTTGATTTTTCTTGACACAATACGGGAATATCCATATGTAGCTTTTCTCTCTCCATCTATCAATTTTTAATCTGCTAAAAGGATTCGGCCACCAAAAAGCAGATGCTTTCAAGACGCCATGCCCTATGTGCACTATTTTCTTACAATTTTAGAAAGTTCAGAGTAACCATTTTTAAATTATGAGTTTGCATAAGTAATATCTTTTAGAAGCTTTTAACGAAAACTTTTGCAAGCAGAAATGCTATCCTTCTTATTTCAAAGTGTGTCTTTGGTAGGCCCGGCCCGTAGTGGGTAAAAAGTGGGTCAATATATTGAGTATAATATTTAAAATTTTGCATAATTTAAAATTTGCAAATTGTATGATTAACTATAATAATAATACTGCTCTTTTTCACTCCAGCTCGTTGGAACGCTTGAGCTTTCACTACCCGAAACACAGCCATAATGGAAATTTGTATAAACTATGACTTTACACATAATTGAAAATCTTGAGGGCTATGAAAGAAAATCAGCTTTGGTATTTTCAATTTCTTATTCATCTTCACAGATATAAAAGGTCTGCCTCCTGTGTTTGCTCTTTTACCTGACTCGGTTAAGAACTTTTAAATCCGCCCGTCAGACACAAATATAATCAGTTTAATCGGTACTCTGCTCCCGTCTTATCGCTTATTCTTAAATGTTCCGAAGGGAGCTCCTCCTCACCACAACGTAATGTATGCAAATTGACCATGAAGTCGTACGATTCACTCTAGCTCACCATCCAGTTCAACGATACAGCATCATGGAATGAAGCGCAACTCCTCGTCGTCATTACCCCTTTTATCTCTTGACAGTTTCTGTGGAACACGACAAATCTGACAACTTTGTAAACGACTTGAATTTTCGCCGCAAAACATTTGATTTACATATAAAGTACTCTGCCGAGAACAAGTTAAAATGCCCTTTAACATCGATCAATCCATCCCAAACCGTAAAAAGAGCGAGATCAATATCATCTTCATAATTTTAGTTATTGTTCATTTCCCCACACAGTCAGTCATTTTGGCTAAACAACTATGTGTCATCCTTACCGACTTGGATTGTAGTCCCATTGGTACTGTACAAACCTGAAATGAGGAGATCGTCTCATGTCACCCCTACCGATACATATTTTATGTGACATGAACAAAGCAAATTTTGGTCGAGAATAATAACATCACATATTAATAGCAAACATCGGAGAACAAAACAAAGCATCAGATATGTAGTAGTTTATTTTGACTTTATAGAAACAGTTATTTTGCCGCTGATGCCCAGTCTCAACTAGGCCTGAGATCATGAATTTTGACAACGCAGCCCTGCCCGAAATAATCTTGAAAGGGTAAATTTTATTTTTAAAAAAACCTCACACTTATCTCCAAAAGGACGGACACTATCTTTATGTATCATCAGTTTGTGCCTAATCGTATTAGATATGATGATGTGTATCATGTTTCCATGTTTCTCGTCTCGCTTCCCTTGCCATTTACTTATCAAATATCCTCAGTCACCAACAACATCACTCAAACACGTCCCGATAAAGTACATCTTGGTCAGTGGAAAGCACATCTCCAGCCAATATTGAACCAGTGGTTTATTCATACTTTTGAAAGCTGTTGTGGCTGCGACTGCAAGCAAATAAAGGAGAATAGATGGATTCATGCATTTATTATTACAGACGTATGCCTGGGATCTCCCTCGACCAACGAGAAATGTATCGTCATCATCATCATCATCATCACCGTTCCAAATCTCAACAGCATAACGGCGAGGCAGACGTAAGCAGAAGTGCTTACAAAGGGGGACAATATTGCACATACTTTAGGAAATGAAAGCTGTGTTTGCTCGGCTTGAACGGTATAATTTTTTGAAGGGAAGGAAAAAGTCATATTTTTAGTGAAGCAGAATGAAATTGTATTAGCACACAATGGTATACTTCCAGTTCTATGTTTTTTCGTGTGTTTATTTCAGTGGATTCAAAACCCACGTCAATTATCACTACTTGATGAAGATCTATGGGAAAGGCATGAAAAATCTGGCCAACGTTCCATTTCCTGTTTCATATGCTCTGTCAATGCAATCACAGCAGTAAGTAATTGCAAGTGTGCCAGAAATGAATCAAAATGACCGTATTAGGAAGGAAATCATTCATTTAAATGAAATGATTCTCTCCACTTTTTTGTCTCTTTGTTCGAAACTTCTGCTGTTAATGCTGATCTGATATGTCGTGTGAGGTCTATGGAACAATTAAATTAGGGAAATGAAACTGTTTGTTGGGTAAAGGAGATCGTCCGATTTGTAGAATACAAGCACTCATATTGGCCATTGTTAGTGTTGCACTAACGAGGTTTGTCTCTTCATTTTACTCAATGAAAACTTCATGTGGACAATGGAAAAGAAGGAAAGCATTGTAATTTTTGATAGGATCCATTCGATCATCTTAAGTAGATCATTTGCCAATTTAGCACAGTTTTCAAACTTTCCTTTTGCTTTATCCAGTTCAATTCAATGGTCATCAGAATCACCGGAACGTTATAACACAAGAAATATTGGTCCTTTACTTTTCCGTATGTGTGGGATTCGGTTCGGTGATTTATGAATGAGTCACTCCGCACGAATTGTTGCAACTCATAAACCAATTGGGTAAAAAAAAATATTTTCAAAGCAGACATTTAAAAAAGTAGAATTACCCTTCCACTCCAATGATTTTTCCCATAGCATACCGATTTTGCTGGAATGATTTTTTGAATATTCATTCATGGTTTTGCTCCTGTAATGATTTGCCCCGGCCCGGGACCTTTATAGACAACATAGACATGGGATCGCACACGAAGCAAATCACAGAGGAATACTTGGAACGTACGTTCAATATCATTGCAATTATTCACATCATTCTATGTGCTCCAACAAATGTATAAGTCGATGCTGTTGTATTTACGGACAGGGTGAAGTTAAAATCTGGAAGTAAAAATGTGAATAATTCTTCTCGCAGCTTCCCATGATCGTGATCCTTGGATGAGGAGACATATGGTCAAGGAGAAGATAAGTTATTAAAACATCTCATTGAGCCAAAGGATAAATACCATAATTGTATATTTACTTAAACAAATATGCAAAATAGATTTTTAAGCAAAGCGGTAGAGGTTTGACATGAGCTTTACTTTTCTTGTACTTATTTTTTAAAAAATAATTCATACCTAAATTGAAATGCTATTCTGCTCAAGAAATTCTCTCTAATCTATCATTGTTGTGCATTATTCTTTGTGTTTCGCGTTTTGTACCTAGACCACGTCCCACTCAACAAGCCACCACCGACCACCACCATTCATTCATCTAACAAGCCAGTTGCATAATATGCAACTGGCTTGTTTTACATATTATGTAAAAGTGGAAACAGAAATACACACACAATACAAGTTGTGTCAGAGCAGTGCTCTGTAAAACATCCGAAATTCGGATAAAACGGAGAGGGTTCTTTCCACCACCAAGCAGTTGGTTTCGGTCGCTATAGCCGGCACAACTACATCAGCAACAGTCCCTCCTGGAGGTTTTGAGTGATTTGGGAGAACTTGTTCTCTGGCTTCACGTAGGCACTTGCTTTACAGTAATCGGTCTGTGCAGTTTCCGCACGCACCCCTTTATCAACAGGAGAACACTTTCTGCATCACCAGTAAATCAAGGGCATCTTTTCAACATCTGACATATTTCCCGTTTTTCGGTCAGCATCACTTGCCCTTCCCATATCGTAAACTAACTTTCGTCGTTTTTTACATAAAGTGAATTACGTTTCTTGTGCTGGACAGCCTCAGGTTTTAGGTGTGTTTGTGCCGAACTGAAACATCTGCTAGATCCTATTATCCTTCTGAAGCCGGTGCGCAATTATTATTATTACACAACAGAGGTTATCAGATGGGACTTTTGTAAACAAAATATAGCTATATCAGCATCATCATTGTTACAATCGTCATAATCGACATATTTTTTCATCGACGTTTGTTGGGATGCTGATTTTAGGTAAAAACAAGGGACAAAGTATCATTGAACACTTCTCCCCTGTTTGATAAAAAAGGACAGGCAAAAAAGGGCTTATAGCCTTTGTGAGCTCCCCTTATTAAGCCAACAGGTTCCCTGTCCCAAACTTGGTGTGTGCACTGTACCATTCAAAAGTGAATGAAAACTTGCCTCATATTTTTTTCCGAGAGGTGAACATATGGATACTCAACGCAGCAAAAATTTTTCGTGGTGGTAGTGGTGAAGTAAAAAATATCTCGAAAACAGTTTGCTTATTCACAGTGAAAGGAGATATGGAAATTGGGAATTTCATTTAAGAGATCAAAGTGAATAGTAATTATTTCTATTGCTCAACTCAACCCTATGGATTAGCGGAATGGTTCATTGTGAAAGCTCAGGGAAAAATGAGTGCGTGACAAGTTGGAAAAAGTGAAATATTGGATTATGATGAGCTGAGTATACTGCCATATGTGACTCAACAGATTTCGCTTGATATTTTCGGGCTTACATACATTACGGGCACATATAGAACCAGACCACGTGTGGTGCAAGAGATGGAGACCGAACTGATCAAAGATCACTTAAAGATGCAGTTTGTGAATTAAGACTTGGTCACTTTGGAATTTCAATGGGTCTGGTGGAAATTGGTGTAAAAATGACTTCATCAGTAACAGTTCCCTCCCAAACTTCCCGTAACCATCCATCTTCCTCAACTCCCACCTCCACATTAAACACAACTCTAGCAAGTAGCACATCGCCGGATCAAGTGGTTCGTAAAAAGCGCACCTTTGACATCGCTTTCCTAACCGGACAATCTGAGGATAGAAGTCCTAGCAATTCCACGAGCGTTGATTCCGCTCCTCGTGGCTTTCTGGAAAGAGACTCGCCTCCAAGTAATATTAATAATAATATTGAAGAAAAGTATAACAGGTTCCTCCAAACCGGTGGTGGTGGTCATGATCATGAACATCTTTTGCAACGAAGTCAAAGTCCGTACAATCTTACTCAGGATGGGACAAACTCTGACAGCTCATCCATCGACGTGATGACCAATGGCTCATTGAGTGAGTCAGAGTCGCAGTCTCATTCACCGTCCTCCTCTATTCCAGAGCAGCCAAGTCCACCACTTCATCCAGTTGTGCTCATTCATCATCAGCAGCACCAACTCCTACATCCGCTTAGTCGACATAATGGCTCGGCGACCGGCACTAACGGCGGTCTTGGTGGCATTAGTCAACGCAGCAGCAATAATTCTAGTCATGATCACCATCAGCAACACCATCTTCATCATCACGTTGATATCAAAAGTAACGGTGGAGGTAGTGGCAGTTCGCCGGGATCAGCAAACGTTGGGAAAAGCAATAAAAGCCGTAACAATCGGAGTCCTGTCAAAGAAGAAATACGCTTTGAATCGCGGAGAACCATTGACATAAATCATACCGTGGACTCTCTCAAGATCAAAGAAAATCTCCAGTTTTCTACTCTACTACCTTCTTCCGCCACTGTTGGACTCAACTTCTCCAATTGCAGAGATAGTGCTCTACCGCCAGGGATTGGACCAATGTCCAGCTGCAGTACTACTTCTCCAACTGGTAGCAACAGAACGATCTCCGTCACTTCTGGAGCGGATCTCAGTCTGCCCCATTTGGCATCTACAATAGCATTGTTACCTCACGTTGCTAGATTTCCACTAGGCTTACCCACTCTTCCAGGAGGAGGCAATCACATGGCAGCGGCGGCCGCTGCAGCAGCAGCTGTCGCGGCTGGAGGAAATCTTCCGTTTCATGCGAAAATGGAGAAGTCAGAAAGTATCAACATTTCATATCCGAAAGTTCGCGGCGGCATGGCGCCATTTCATACAGACTCATATGCAGCTTTGGCAGCATCCGCTGCGGCAGTTGGAGGTTGCTATCCATATCCGAATTTGTTGGGACTTGGTGGACCTGGACCACAGCAAGGTAGTCACCCCACTTTTCCTCATAGTCCACTCGGATCTCCCGGAAGTGGCAGCAATGGTGGGGCAAGTTCCATAAGAAGTGGCCCTGGCGGACAACAGGTGAGTCAACAACCGGCATCTTCGGTCCAAGCATCTCAGCCTCCGCCAGCAGGACTTGGAAGCCCGACCTGAAGAAACTTAAGGATATCGAGAACACTTTCATTGTTTTGAGCGAATGGATGTGAAAGTCATGCGAGGCTCCTACTCCTCTTTCTTGATATCTTGTGTTTTGCGAATGCATGTAAGCAATTACGGATTACTTAACTCTTCTTGTTAAAATGGACCCTGTGATAATACAAGTTGTGTTAAAAGCTGGTTTAATTTCCTTTTGTCTGGTATAATGACTATTATTATAAGCTCTTAATTAGTTTTGCAAAGTAGTACGAGTAACTATTATCCTCCTATGATACAGGTTATACAAATTGTAGCGAGCAGCGCATACACACTGTCATGTTTGTGTGCTTAGTGGTAAATTACTGGTAACTTTCTTTGTTTTGCAGCTTAATCTTAATATCAATCAGCATTAAGATAAATGGAATTGACACTTTAGAATAGACAAATTGTTAGTAAATACAGCTACTCGGTACAAGACAATTTGCTTGTCCTCTCACTTACTACTTCCGCCGCACTAACTTTCTCTAGTTGATTTTTTTTGTATAAGTGTAAACTAAGAAACTTTTGCCAAACATGCATACATTTAACATAATCTTTACATAACAATATAGTTTAGCAGCAACTTGGACTAGGACGAGGTTAACCAGTATGTATGGTGTGTACTGTAATTAAAAANTTCTCTAGTTGATTTTTTTTGTATAAGTGTAAACTAAGAAACTTTTGCCAAACATGCATACATTTAACATAATCTTTACATAACAATATAGTTTAGCAGCAACTTGGACTAGGACGAGGTTAACCAGTATGTATGGTGTGTACTGTAATTAAAAAATACGATTATCAAAAAGAATAGGATAATTTTTAATGGATACATATGTATAAATCAGAAGATAATCCACTAGGATCTTTACTGGTGATAAAAGAACAGCCTCACCATTTGTAATTGCTAAGTAATATGTAACACTTTAACTTGGATACATTTACAGTAAATAAACGAATAAGGGACATGCTTAAAATAAACATTACCCAAGTTATTTATTTTAATGAGATCACCCATGCAGCGACTAATAATTGGTTGGTTTTATTATCACTTTTTTATTTTAGCATGCCTCAGCGCAAAGCGTATCATCCAATCAACATGAGTTTTAGACAATTCATGCATAATTCCGAGACTTGAAGGAAATTTATCTGTTTTAGATTTGAGCCTGCTTTGGGAAATTTTATGATGACTGACTTGCAAATGTAAAGACTTGAATTCATGAGATTATCAAATAAATGTATTTAATTATTTTTTTAAAATTAGACTGAAAGTTGAATAGTCAGAATTGTGAACTGTGAGAATTTGAGCAAATACATTTACTCCATTATTTGTACACGACTTCATACCACATTCATATTCCACTTTCTCTCCTCAGCCATATTCCTCCATTGTGAGGCGGTCATCTCAAAATCACTGTTTAAAAGAGCAAAATTTGGAAGCAGCTTAGCTTATTATTATTTTATTATATATTTTGATAGTGAAGTGTGAGCAATAATCATAACAAAGTTAATTTTGAAGCAACCCTCTCCCCTTATATGCTCCCAGACGAACGTTTTTGGATGTCAAGAAAAATACATTTATTTGAGTTCCTTCCATTACAGCAACAGTACGTAATAAAGAAAAGACTGCGCTCACCATTCCATTGCTTACATAAGGCGTGACCATTTTACCATGATCATCATCGTCACTATTACAATTGTAATAATAATGATTGAGGAAAAAAGAGAAGGAAGAACCAACCTCACCCACAAGCTCGCCATATAACACGATTACTTTTGCTCGAGTGGGTGGCTTGAGAGAAGAGGTCAGGAAAAGAATCTGTTCTCCACAACATATCCCATCTCTTTTGTTTCACTCAAGAATATTTGCATATCTAAACCGTTTCCGCTTTTATCTTTTAAAGTGGATAAGAGGACACAAAAAAACGGACGGACAAACTGGTGATATGGCAGACCGATATGAATTATATTTGTAGCAAGGGATAGTTCAACTTCAGCTCAGTTTCACATCTTCCACAGATACACATGACAAAAAAGGAAAGTCCTTAATAAACTACTTGGTCTTTTTGGTTTCCTGAATTAATTTTATGGGCAAAAATTTATTACCCCTTTTCTCCTCTCCTCTTCCTTTCATTTCAAATAAAATTATGGCAAGCCAGAGGAAGAAGACAAGAAGAGGGTGGCTGACAGGGGCAAACGCTCACAAAATATTCTTCTTCTTGAAAGGATAACCATTCTGCAACAATGAGGAGGACGATATTCTGCATCCCAAATCTAAAGAACTTTGCTCCGCTTGTTTGCCCACGTATGTACAAGAAGAAAGAAAGAAAGTCCTCATCTGCAACGGAAGTAAATGAAGAGATGTAAGAAGCAAAGGGGCCAGCACGACGACGACGTGCCACACTTAAAAAAGTCTTTCTTCATTATCCCCCCAACCTTGTAGAAAGGGAAACATATTCCAGGAACGAGGTGGAATATAAATGTTGCACTCCCTCGCACACCAAAAGGATGCATTTATGGCCTTTTTGAGGTTTTTGGCGTTTTCAGTTACGCAAATAAAAATAATGATTCCGAGCTGCGGCGAACTTCTTTAGCTTAAAATTCTGGTTTGTGGTTTATAGATAAAACGGCACCTTCTTTTGCTCCATTATCTAGCAGGACAATCCTAACAGATTCTTCATTTGGCTTTGCGGGAGAAAAGGGGGAAAACTTCTTAAATTCATCCTGCGTTCACAATGAAGATGTAGAGAAAGTGTATATAAACATGAGGTATGAAGACACGCACACAGTAATTTGCTTCCATTTGACTGGCAACTGGTTTAAACATGCTCGAGAAACTTGTATAATATTTCCCTTTGCTGTCCCGCTTCTGCGTTCGGATGGCTTTTTCCTTGTTCGTGAACTTGCTTTTTTTCGGATGTGAAAATGAAATTGAGTAGAGAAAATCTGGGAGCGTGCTTGGTTTACTTTATTAGCCGGCGGACTTTGGGGCTTTCGGATGAGAATTTAAGCCAAGAGCAAGAGAGAAAAAAACACTCTCTTTAGGTCTTTCAAACATAATTTCACCAGAAGGGTGTCTTCGCTTCGATCTTCGAGCAGAATGCATATGTATGTATCTATAAGAATACGAAAACATAAAAGGGGCGCGAGAAAGTGAGACTTTAGCGGTTTTGGTGATAAGCAAGAGAAGATGATTGCTACTATTACCATCTCGTCTCGTTTCTCTTAGTTCTCCTCATCTCCAAAAAATAAGAAGAAAGAATGTGGGGTCGGGCGCCTTTTTAGGGAAGAAAAGTGGAATGACAAATACTGCATTCAAAGCATATTCCGAGAAGGTGTCAAGGCACAATCTCCCTTGTAAAATAAAATCTGGTGTAGTAAAATGTGAACTCCTTCTGTTTACTCAAACATTCTGTAAAACCAACCTCAAACAGATACACAGAGTCTAGTTTGTTTAAAACGGTTACACATCTAGAATATAAACAAGTTCTGCTATTTTTTTGTGGAAACCCACAAAATTTGTGATGATATTTTGCCTCCAACACTGCTGCGTTGCTGCAGGAGGATAAAAAATTCCTAGGTATAGTAATAACAATCTGGCATTTAAGAAATTTCACTTTCAGTCTGTCTGCTGCTTCCCTCGTGTTCAAACAATTTGCTCATTTTTGGAATAGGCTTAATAGTAGGAGCGAGTGGGGACTCGGGAGAAACGTATATGAATATAGTGCTTTTACTATTATAAACTCTGAGGAAGAGCCAAACTTACTGGCACAATGTTCATGATCTTTGAACAATTCATATGTATTAAGTCAGTTAATAAACTCTTTTCTCTCGCAAAATTGAAATAAAGCAGGAAAAGGTCAAATTGGGTTGTGTACGCTTTTTTTAGTCGGTTCAACCATTTAGAAACCTAAGAAATGTAAGAGTATACTTTAGATAGGCCTCTCCCGGCTCTCCTATATTAAATCTCTCAGTTATTTTTTCGTTTTGGTTCAAGTGCACAAATTTGAGTCGCATTACTTTTACTTCCCGTATGTTTCCGTGCTGTGTAACAGAAGAAAATACACGGGGAAGACGAAGAGGAAGAAAGGACTTAAAAAAGAAATCAAGATGTTTTTCCTTCTTCTGAAGTAAAAAATGCGACAACAGAGAAAAACAATTTTCACACTGTAGCACCATTTTCCCGAGCCACCAGGACACCATCACATATTACACCACATTTGTTACGGGCTTTAGTGAGGGAAAAGCTGGTTGGTGTGCCATATCCTATTTTTGATATTATTTACTTACTTAACTGACTACTCACACAACTGCTCACTTTTTCAGCATACATTATATGAACATATTCTCATGGGTTGACTGGAGCAACTAACAACAGCGCATTCTGTTTAAAGTTTGGTGGTGATGTGGTTTCTTCTCTTTCTCTCTCTTTCTCCATATATATGACTCACAATTTATCCTTAACGTGACAGTTAGCAAGTTGAACGGTACAAAAAGTTTGGGAAAGATAAGCAATCTCAATTTCAAAATATGACTTTTCTTCCTCTCCTCTCTTTTTTCATGGCGAAGCAAAGAAGTGAGTCACATTGAAATCACACAGTTTTCCCAGGCCAAACTCTGCCAGCAGTGCACAATTGTTGTGAATGGTGTACAATCAGAAAAATTCCAGCGGAGCAACACCAAACAACCCGAAAAAAACATATAGCCTTTCTCCTCCGTTTTTTATTGTCCTTATGTATTTTCCTTGTTTCAAGTCATCTTCAAAATATTAGGATACTTCTCTTCCTTTTTTTACACCGTGAGCAGATAGTCAGAAAATGAAATGATATTTCTCTTCCTTAAGCACACACAACTCCTCCACTATATCTTATGTGGAACAGATTCTTCCTTTTCCCTTTTTTTCAGTCTGTGCAGGAGAAAAAAATAATATTAAAAATATATCTCTCATTCTTACCAAGTCAACTTCTCTAGAGTAAGTCGTTTGCTTAGTTTTCCTCCGTAAATATTATATCATGTGACAAATATACGACTATGACTGGAGGAAAGAGAAAGCATACTGTCCCTTCTTTATTAATGCTGACAATGTTACTGTGTCAAAAAAATACCTACGTGTATGTACCTACAGCGTTACACACACTACACCATTTTGGTAGCAGATGAAGAGAAAAAATTGGGAGTGAGTATTACTTACTCGCACTATTAGACTTAAGTAGTCGGCGAAGGAAGGGGAAAGGGAAAAAAGCAGAAAAACAGATTTCACCCGTAACGATTGCTCGGGACTGAGTGAGAGCCTCTTCACATGATTACATCTCGATATATTTATTTATGGGTGAATATATTGCATTTTTCTCGGAGCTGATCATTTTTGGTTTGTTTAGGGAGACAGGAACAGCAAAACATTTTTTGGCTCACGTTCTCGGAGGCTTGACAAGCCAAGCATGCCTCCAATCGTCCTCATATCATCATCATCATCGACTTCTTCATGTCTTTGGTTTTTTCTGGGTAAGACCAGACGAAGAGTGTTGGTTGTGACTGTATTTCATTTCTATAAATATGTAACTGGTGTTGGCAAAGTGGATCAAAATCATGATCATCATCGTCCTCAACCTCCGCACAACCATAAGAAAATAATCCGGGAATGAGCCAGTCAGAAGAGGAAAGAGAAAGATATGAGACTTTAAGTCAGTGCATTTTTCCCCTCGAATTCATCGCGGAAGGAATAAATGAAATCTTGATTGTCATATTGATGATGAGGACGTTCCTTATATGCCAGGACTCTCTGGCTCTCCTTGATAACCCCGGCAGAATTGACTCAGAACAAGATTTCTTCATTGCGCAATCAGAATTACTTTTCAGAAGTTTAGTACTTATCCATACGTACAAAAGTCAGACAGACACACAATTTTCTTTCAACTCAGACAGCAAGGATAGCTTGAGTAAATGATGTAATTTAATATATACATTTGATCATGGTCATAATCAGTGCGAGATGGAGATTTCCGAGATGGCAGGGAAAATCCGATTCATGCATGCACCCAGTTCATTTTATTGATGATGATGACCATGATGATGATGATGAAACCACAAGAAAACATTATCTGAACCTCTACCCCAAAATAATATTTTTCAGCCAGAGAAAAGACGGATCACAACACGAACAAAACTACAATAGGGAAGAAAAGGTCAGCAATAGACTGTGTATTTTATGTGAGAAAAACGTGAATAGAGTAATGATAATAATAATGACAATAAAGGAAAACCATCTCAATCGTGCCTTTCAATCCCTTGTTTAGATTTTTAGTATTGGGTAGAAGAAGTATAAGAAGGAGTGAAACTATTAATCTGACACATACGTACAGTGGAGCACATGATACTGAATTTTCATTACTACAAACTTATTTAGTTTGTAGGGTTTATTTAGTGGTTCCCTTCAATATTTTAAACACTTTTTAGGATCTCTATACTCTATACTTAAATAGATAAATGAACCGAGGACATGGCAGGGCTACCTCAATAAATGCGGATGTATACTCTATTCACCATCATCACAGTACTTGCGAGTAAATATCACACCAGTTATGAGTAGCATATTTTCCTATTGGGACATTTACTAAAAAAATGTATACAGGCAGATAAATGTACTTATTGTATTAAGTCGAAGCTCTGCTCAAAGTTCTGAGATTGTCATCCGTTGTAAAAATTTTCGGAAGCTGCTCTGTATACACTTCCATTTACATCTTGTTACTTAATTCTACTGACAGAGTTCTCATTCCCATGGGTTCTTCATTACTCATCGCTTTACCTGCAATCTGGAAAATCCCCTTTTGAACTATGGATGCATTACAGTATTACATATTTCTTCGATGATATGGTTGATACATTTTGATAATTCTGAACATACAAATCATAATATTATCGTTAGCCTTTGTAGCCATTTCGCATATTCATTCAGTTTGGAAATTAAACTCGAAAAGTTTTTATTACTATTAAATGTAAAGATAAAAATTGTCGCATACTATTTAATCAGGATTATTGAAATGAAGCTACACATTAATGGGCTACTGCCACTGAGTTCTATCCTAGCTGTCTGGGGCAACGTCATACATTCTAACCATTTTCTATCTTTTTCCTGTCTGGTGATTTTATTTTTATTATGAACTGCTAACCGTTTATATTGTCACAACCTGACGTATAAAACTTTGTATGTTTCTACTACGGTGAAGGAGGGGCATTGGACGTTTCACCTTTTCACACTTGGTAAGCACATGTAATGCCTTTTTTATCACTCGCACTTTTCCCCGGCATCGAATCCTGCAGACACTCTCGTGGGACTTGAGAACTTCAGTCTGATTCTGCAATAAATAAACCTATCAAGTCCCCTGCTGTAATAACTGAATATTTGGAGGATTTTTTAACTTTTTAAAATTAAATTTTTAAACTAATTTTTGCAGGGATTTTGGACCGATTTTGGGCAGATATTTAAAAAAAATTGAATAGGTTTTTTGTCAGATGTAGGGTAAAAACTCCTTGTCGTTTTGAAAATCGACAAGGATTTCTCAATCTCATTCTGAAAATGATCCTTTTATAGATTCATAGATTCAAATGGCTTGCCGAGATTTTTTATAGATATTTGGCCAAAATTCCTAGTAGTTTTGAAAATATCACACTTGGTAAGCACATGTAATGCCTTTTTTATCACTCGCACTTTTCCCCGGCATCGAATCCTGCAGACACTCTCGTGGGACTTGAGAACTTCAGTCTGATGCTGCAATAAATAAACCTATCAAATCCCCTGCTGTAATAACTGAATATTTGGAGGATTTTTTAACTTTTTTAAATTAAAATTTTAAACGAATTTTTGCATGGATTTTGGACCGATTTTGGGCAGATATTTAAAAAAAATTGAATAGGTTTTTTGTCAGAAGTAGGGTAAAAACTCCTTGTCGTTTCGAAAATCGACAAGGATTTCTCAGTCTTATTCTGAAAATGATCCTTTTAGAGATTCATAGATTCAAATTGCTTGCCGAGATTTTTTATAGATATTGGGCCAAAATTCCTAGTAGTTTTGAAAATATCACTTTGACGGACAGACACAAAGACCTTCATACCAGACCATGCAAGACAAAATAATGTGGTGCTGCACATATTCCAAAATAATGGAGTAAAACATAATTTCAGTGTTTTGCTAGACCGAAGAAGATTGAGATTGAAATAACATATAACATCATTTCACATAATCCAATAGTATGGAAAAAGGTGAAGCTTGGCAAGTCTTTTGTTAGAATGAAGCTGCATGTCTGTGTTTGTTTCTTATTTCGACCGAGAGAGTCTTGTAATCTCATAGAGAGTCACATGAGAAAACGAAAAAAATCACGAATCGTGACGAATTAGTAATGTTCACAAGGTGTGCAGAGAATTGAGACCGGCGAAGTAATTGCAGTAGAAACCCCATCTGTGATGTCAGAGATCAAAGTTATCAATCTCTTTCCAATGTCCCTGGTGTGACTTTGTTCAATTAATCCAACATGGTATACATACCTCAACATGAAAAAGACTAGACTATTCCATCGTGTGCGTGCTTTGCTTCCCATTTACGCATGTAAGCATGCAACCGACCTTCCTACAAAATTGGAATATAAGCTGCTTCGCACCAACAAATAGTTTCCTTTTTTTCGATTCATCTCCAACTATCATATTTGTTTTCTTACTTGCGAGGATTCATAAAATTTTGTACTATTGTGGCAAAGTAACAGTTTGATAATTCATTACTGCTAATGCAAATATAATATTAGGGAGCATTTGCCCAGTTACACTTTGTGGTATAAAGTATGCGTATAAGGAACTGCTTTGGTTTGTAAAAACCAATCCAACTTTTTTTACATCCGCTTGAAAAAATATATTAAAGGGTTCCACATTATGGTTTGAAACAATTTCAGGAAATGATCCGTATCGCTGGAAAGCATGTACACAAATGTTGAAAAAATGTAAAACACTTCGCCGAATCCAATCCTAGCATTTCCTCCCTATTCATCAATTGAACTGCGGATGTCACCGAGCAAACGAGGTGTTGATTTATTGTCATTGAGAGGATGACAACTTGTTTTTCCTCTCCTGCAAGTCAGTCTCATCCGACGAGAAAGAGTGGATGAATATTCCATTTCGCATCCTTTTCCAGCTTTACAACTCGCAACGATAATGCTATAATAATACTTTCTTTTGCATATTGCTCGGAGAGATGGAGGACGAGAAAACGATCTGGCTTTGCTCCGCATGCTTGCCTGACGATGATGATATGATAATGCACATTAGTACAATCTATTAAACAAAAACTAGATCCATGGAAAAAGTAACGTCTCTATTTTTATCGTATCAGCCTACTCCACACAGTCCTGGCGTTGTAGGGAAAATCAAGGATGTTTCACTTTAGAAATTCATCATTTCTCGTCCACTGCACTTGCCCTATATGCTTCACAGAATTGAACATTTCTCTTGAGTCACTCAACTTTCAGCCAGAATGTATCCTATCTATAAAAAAGTGTTATTTTACATAACACCCAGGTATAAGCAAACACCAGCTGGATTCATCCGAGGGAAGCATATTCCTTCCTATTATGGAGAGTAAACTGGAAAAAAACACAACATCACCGCAAGCTCCAACCGAAGAAAACAATCCTGTCAAGAGTAAACTTAATCTAGCCGATTTACACTCCAGCACTACCGAACCATCAACACCATCATCAATATTATTTGCATACTGTGCCACCCTTTAAAAAAAGTATATAAAAAACACCATCACCATCTTCACCACCGGTGGTTATCAGTCACTTTTGTCAGTGAGTGTGAAATGTTGGATGGAGGAAACGGTATACAATGAAATAAGAGCGGAGGCATTTCCCTCCGTTGTGATCTTTCATTTCATTTCAATTCTAGCAGATCGCATTTCTGGTATACCCAAAAGGTTCCACCCATTTTCCATTTAGTTTTACATGATATATCAACATCATAACGTGATTGTTTTCCTGTACAACTCTGATGTTATGATAATGTGATGTCAAGTGGTTTTACACATGCAGTTTATCACAGTCCATCAGGTCTAAGCGTGATTGACAGGTCGGATTAGAAAAGTAAGTAAAACGTGAATATTGTGGAAGAGTATCATTTTGAGATGCCTATTTTATAAGCTTTTGTGTAGAAACAATTTAAGTTAGTGTGAACATCGCAAGAGCCTTCTCTCTTTTCTTGTTTAAACTGCTCCTCTCTTCGTTTTTCAGTTGACTGCAATTTCTTCGTCTGTTTTCCTGCATGATCTCATCCCTTGTATTATTTTCGGTTATGTTAAATATGTAAAAACGATGAACGAGCACACTTGAGACCAACTTAGTGCTACTTTGTTACATTTCTCGTCTGACAAAATGTGGAGAAAAATAGAGAAAAGTGCCAACAGCTCTTTTACCACTTTCACTTTATGGTTGTCACAAGGAAATAAAATTGGTTTCTTGCCGGTGGCTGGTTGATCAAGCTTCACTCAAGTCCAGAGATGATGACAAGGAACGAAGAAAATGTGCTTTTCTGTTGGAGGATGTGACCAAACCAGAGAGAAAAAGACGGTGGCTATATTCCATGCATGCATGATATCGCAGCAGAGGACTTAAAGTGACATTATGGAATATGTGCGGAGAAAATGAAGTGGTAATAGTTTCGTGGCTCTTGTTCCAGAAAAGAAGATGCTATAAAGTAGGGCTCTTCTAACGTTGTCGTCTTAAACAAAAAATATTTATTATCTGGAGAGAGATAAGATCTGACTCAGTCTTTGCTCAAGTCAGTCAGATCGGCATAATAAAAGTTGAAATCGTAAAATTTTATGATTTTCATATAAAGTATCATACTGGTCTGCTCTCCTTTTATCTGGAGAGAGAGAGAGTGTGTGTGTGTCGTCCATCCAAACAAGATTTTCCCATTCATTCACTCAAACCTAGTTGGAAAATAACAATGTTGTCACGAAGGGAAAAAGAAGTGAAGAAGATTGAAGAAAGTTTTGAGTCTCCGCTCAGTCATTCGTCTATTCTGCAATAATATTATATCACCATCAACACCACCGTCGCCGTCTCCAGCTTTTTTGGGTATTATGGAGCACCACAATTTGTCATTTTTTTTCATTTTCTCCTCCAATCTCTACATTACATTCCTTGGATCATAATAATATTCTAACAATTTTTTTCCTCCTGCGTGACAATTTCATCAGCCACTAAAATAAAAACTTGAGTGAATGAGTAAGCTTCTCATCGGTTGGCGGCTTCATCAACCAGGAAAATGTAGAAAAGAAAATGGAACGAGCTCTGCAGCAGGCAATGTCTTGTTGTCATCATCCTTGTAATTGTCATCCTCTCATAAGTTTCCCTTTCACAATAATAAATTAGGGAAGGGTACTAAAGGGAATTTAGTTTTCCCCTTATGTCCTCATGTCATCACACTTCTCTCTATAAAGATTAAGCTCATTTACTTATATAAATAGATGCTCACTGTCCAACAAGAAGATATGCTTAAGTTAACTCCATTAACTGAAACAAGAAAGTACGTAAACTTTTTTAATAGAAAGAGGCTCATCTACATACTAAAATCAAGTATAATCATATCTCACCATACATAACACTTTTGTAGCCTAATCCATCCCTTTTCATCGCCATCACTCTTCGACCCCTTACATTTGTGAAAGGAATCTACGAATTTATTGCCCACTCGCAAATTGATAAAAAAAAACTGTATTCCACAGAAATGTCAAAATATAAACCCCAAAAGTGTACTGCTGCCAGTAACATTCTTTTTAAAAGAGAAAATATTATTTCTCGTGTAATCTTTTCTGCTGTAATTTCCGCCCAAGTGAAGTTGAACAAGATGAGCGAGGAAGAATTAATGCAGGAAAAGATGATGTTTTTACAGAAGTCAGACAGAACAGTCGAATCTTCCAGCTAAAAGGAGAGCAGACCAGTATGATACTTTATATGAAAATCATAAAATTTTACGATTTCAACTTTTATTATGCCGATCTGACTGACTTGAGCAAAGACTGAGTCA
>JAHZNF010002412.1:0-17695 GCA_027744215.1 Troglopedetes dispersus
AAGTGAAAGCGGCGAGCTACAAGCGCCAAACTGCAATTTTCAATGTTCCAAAGGCATTCACTGGAATAAAGTGTCCTTTGTTCGTGGGGAATGCGTGTTTCTAGAGCCAACTTGGTTGGAAGAATAGATATTTTCTCCGGTGCTGCTTTCATGCGCCATTCCCATTTGTTGAAAACGGCTTAAACGGCCAGTTTTTCCTAACATCTAGAAAACGACTATAAATGATGATTACACGTAGACACGACCGGAGCAAGCCAACAACACAAGAAGGGAGGAACACACAAGAGTAAGCAGAAGGTTTCTTGCATCGCTTAAGTAGCATGACGCTTTATTATTTTTTTCCCTTGGTTTAGTTCGTTGAATCTTGTTCTAAGTGACCCATTTCCATGCAGAACGAGCCATTTACAAATTGCTCTAACTAGTTGTATTTATGGTTCGTAATATCCCCTTTAGCTTGCGTCTTCACAAAAGCTTATTGTTGTTTTTTTCTCTCTCGTATTTTGTATTCAGAACATACATGTCTACGTCTACAGTACTTATGCATATCAAACAATGATATAAATTAACCTCTTGTGTTCATCGAGCATCTACTAGCTTGCTAAGGCTCGGTGGAGCTGAGAGTCATTCATGTGCGTTTTCGTGAGCCAAGTTGTACTCAACTTGACACTTTGATTGAGAGTTGGACCCACACCAACGTTATCGAAACAATAATGGCAACTCGCTTTTTGCCTTATCAAAATGAATGGAACGAGAAAAGTGAATGCAATTCCATTTCCACGCATTTTAATTGATCATGGCCATGAACAAAATATCTTGAGTGTTGAAGTGTCAAAAAAATAACAATCTTGAGACAAATGATGTGTTGCACGAGACTGCTTACAGAATAACAAAATAAAAATTGCAATCTTGCAACCATATGAATGGTAGAGTTTGTCAGAAAATGTTTTGTCGTATACTACACACCACACAAATTTACAAGGAATAGTGTTTCTTTTTCATACACGGAGAAGTTTCAATTAGTTGCAACAGAATTTTTTCCCCAGCGATGCCAATCAAAAATCCAGCAATTGTTCGCAAGTCACTCAGTCACTCTCTGCTTTCCACTTTACTTACGCATTTAGATATTTCTGGAGTTGAGGAAAGGGGAAGAAATGGACCGTAAACTGGTGATTTCAGGAGAAGAGGGTGGTTCATTCCCATCTCCAACAAAAGATCATACCATTTCTTTCAAGATAGGTTTGACTTTTACTATCTCTTTTTGTGCGTACATATGTAGATGTACGAGGATGGCACACAACAAAGTCAGTATAGGTTACACAACAGATACATCCACTTCCCCTCTCTCAGCTTCGTTAAATCTCATGTCTTTACTTGTCTCATCTCGTTCACTATCATGCTTTACTACGCTGCGTCGGTGATAAATGCTGAGAATGCTATTCTCCCTTTTATTCCGGCTTCCCGAAAACACGAGTTAAAAGCAAAATATCACTTTGTGATGGAATGAATACAATCGTAAACTTTTTTTAGGGGAGCTTGGTCTGCTGAAAGAAGAAGCTCATGCTTTGCATCACTGTACTGTACTGTACCCTTGTAAATTATTTTATGCCTACCTACATCATCATAAATGCGTCGCAATGCATTTTTATTTATGATTGTTTCAATGAGAAATAGAGATATTATTTCTCCCCTGTGAAAAAAATTCACGGACTTTACACAGGACTTATAAAGTTATCATCTCTGCATTTACCACATTTTTATGCTGCTAGTAAAAAAATAAGCATAAAATTCATTTATATATATTTTTCTACTATCGTTGGCTAGTGCAAAAGTACACACACTCAGTGTTCTCTACCGCAGCTCCGTCCTTCAATGCACAGTCACTTCCTTTTAGTTCTGATCCAACACAGTATCGCCAGAGTAGCAAGTCATTGGCAGCACATTTTTTATAAAAAAAATAGTTCATCATTAAATATCATCGCTAAAATAATCATGATCGTCATCACCAAGTTTAACGTTTGGGTGAGCGCCTTATGATAATGATATTCTAGTCTGATGAAAATTCCAAAGCCTTCTCAACTTTTAATTCTATGAGACGACTCTTAATATGATCCTTGTGCATAATATAGTGGCACCTCCCACTAGACAGTAAGACATAAATTCAACCGCTGTAAAACTCCCCTTGTCTCATATCTTTCATGAGCTTTCCGTTGTCTTTATTATTGCAATCTGGATTTGCATTTAAAAGATGTCGTCTCCATTTATACGAATAAAAATGGCACAAAAGGTAAAATATGCGTTAAATGACAAAAAAATATTACGTTTTTAAAGGTAAATTCACTTTGTAAAATGAGTATACAAGAGAGAGGCATGAAATAAAAAACCAACAATGGTGAAGTGCAATGAGTGAGTTCGTACTTCTACTCCGCGATTAGAGTAATAAACACCAAATGGTCTCTCGTGAACACGCACTCGGTGATTATTACTCGCGGAATATAGTGAGAACTTTATTGTCGACGCCAGTTTGGAAAACGAGTTCTGAGGGAAGTGAAAAAAAGTTGCTTCTTACGTACTAACGACTAAACGAGCAACAATAGTCTCCACTAATTATCATGATAAGCACATCTTTATACAATTTCTGGACTCATAAGGCATGTCAGCAAGTTTGCCTACATCTTAATTCATAAATGTTGACAGTTTTTTCAAGATTAAAGTGCATACTAACCAGAAAATGAAGTCAGTGAAGTCCCTTAATGTACACACCTCTTTATTGTTTGTGGAGAAAGTGTTTGTAATGATTCTCAAGATTTGAATGGTATTTTGATTGAGGTATTTTATTATGCCTGTAAGAGCTTGCGCAATATTGTTTTCTATAACTCTAACTGCAGGAGGATCTGAGGAAAACGTGGCTGCGTGTGTTTCCTGTGTTGTCTCAAACATTTTTCTTATTCATCTGAAAGGGAAAGTTTTCACGGACATAACTGTAGTCATATTTTTTCCGGCGCTCTGCCAAGTTCAAAAGGGTTTTGTGCTTTTGCCAGAGTCAGTCTGACGGACGGTGTGAAAGTCAAACTGTACGGAAAAAAGATTAGACCATAACACGAAGTGAGGGAAGGTGACAGCGGCCAACGGAAAGGCGGTAGTGTGCAACGGATGAATGCATTACCATCGCCTGCTGCTTTTGCTGGAGTTCACGGAGTCTTTTTCTTTTTTTATGCGTGAAACAAACCAAAGAAGAATGAAGAAAGATAAGTTTTATTATTTCTTCTCCATAGAATAATATGAAAACTTTTTTTAAAAGTAGACAAAAAATATTCACGTGTTCTCATCATAAATATTTTCACTCTTATGGTTCATGCGTGCACTCATCTTCACTGTGTTCAAAAGAAAGTTGTTTGTTAGCAGAAATCCAGGCGCACATACATACCTCCACGTTTTCCCGAGTCTACCTCACTCACCAACTCATTTTTTTGTTCACATCATCAACACTTGCATTTTCTTTGTTTGGTCTGGTGTGTGCAGAATACAAAAAAATATATTTTGTTCATTTA
Organism: Troglopedetes dispersus; assembly: GCA_027744215.1. Lineage (NCBI taxonomy): Eukaryota > Metazoa > Arthropoda > Collembola > Entomobryomorpha > Paronellidae > Troglopedetes > Troglopedetes dispersus. The sequence goes on from JAHZNF010002412.1 coordinate 3,549, forward strand.
GCATATTCCAGAAAAAAATACTTTCATCTTTTTATGAAGTAATCTTGCTGAGAGTTGCAGCGACACAACGGAAGCTAAACAAATAGAAACTACTTGCACCCAGGTTCACGGTCCAAATAGCAGCAGAAAAGTTTTTTTTCTATCTGTAGCATCAACACATTTAAACAAATCACTATTTCGTTAGACTTTCATTCGCTTTGTTTCTTTTCAGAAAAAGCTCCACTTTTCTTTTGTAACTTGTTTGCAACTGTTGTCTTCCTTTTTTGCATAAAAGTACAAATTTGTCTGGCGAGTTCACGTGATGATGTTGATGCATTGCATGAGTTCCTTTTTTTTAAAAAAAAAACTTGCTTTCTCTGGATGATTTTGTGATGATGTAATAATAAAATGAAAAAAAAACTTTGAAGCGAAAACATTTTTTGTGCATTTTTTATGTGAAGGCACGTGACAACGATTTGAATGAAATGTTAAACAAGTAGAGGACAATTTCTTTTCAAAGCGACTTGGCTTCTTCACTCGAATGAAGGATTCTGCTTGAATGGGAAATTGCCGTCATCGTTTCGACACACCACATACTTATGCTATGCTCTAATACTACTTACTTGTCATCATCATCATAAAAATAAGATGCTCAGAAAATGCTTCCTTGTATACATACATTTTAACCATCTTTTATGAATAGAAATAAACCTCTATTCTTTTTAACTTTCCCACTGAATCCAATCATCTTGTTTTTTGCAGTTTCTCAATATACGTACAACTTTGGCATTGGCATTGAAAAGGAGTTAGGGAAGTGGCTCTCTTGGGCAATCCCTCCGACCACATTTTATGGAAGATTGTATAATATTTTCTCCACGAAATGTATTGCAATGCAGATGATGATGATTTTTGTACATCAATAAAAAAAAAGGTGTAGCGATGATAATGATGATGCAGTTTGCATCCGTCCCACACAATTTTCAAAACTATAATCCTTTACAGTGGGACGGGAGCAGTCTTCCATAATAATCATCATTTCCGTTGATTGAAAGTAAATTGGCCCCTTTCAATAAAACTAGCCGTGAAATCCCCAGAGTACATTTCATGCCTTGTGGGCTCTATCCATCAACAGAGAAGAGCTTGTCTCTGATGAGACCCTCTCTTCAATTGACACAAAAAAGGGAGAAAATCCTCAAAGTTTACAAGTTAACAAGAGAGAAAAATAGGCAAGTCTGAATTTTCCCTAATCGTCCTTTTACAACTTCTTATTTTTCCCTGTTTCTATCCTTCCTAACAAGATAGAGAAATGAGGCAAACCTAACAACATCGTAAAGTGTAATAGAGTTTCGTGCATCCTGGATGAGCTGACTTGAGGTTTCTACATATCTTCCTTCAAGAGGGAAGAGAAACACGGTATGTACTATGCACGTGGTGAAAAATGACGAGGGGCAGCGCTCCAAGCTTCACGAGGTGATTCCTTGGGGATCTCATGATCCACTACGAAGGAGAGTACAAGTACATTGTAATGGAGATAAGCAGACAGAGGAAAGTCCGAGCAAGTCGAAAAAAGCCACATTTCTGGTATTGACTCAATCTGTGTGCATTATTGTTATTATGAAAATGTATTCAACTCTCGCTTAACTTTATAAAGTGGTGTAAGAGAGTTTCGTGCATCCTGGATGAGCTGACTTGAGGTTTCTACATATCTTCCTTCAAGAGGGAAGAGAAACACGGTATGTACTATGCACGTTGTGAAAAATGAGGGGCAACGCTCCAAGCTTCACGAGGTGATTCCTTGGGGATCTCATGATCCACTACGAAGGAGAGTACAAGTACATTGTAATGGAGATAAGCAGACCGAGGAAAGTCCGAGCAAGTCGAAAAAAGCCACATTTCTGGTATTGACTCAATCTGTGTGCATTATTGTTATTATGAAAATGTATGCAACTCTCGCTTAACTTTCCACTCTCCTGTTTAATATGTTGTGCAGTTTGTTTCTTTTTTTTCTGACTGGACTTGTGTGACCAGCAGAGAAACTCCATATAATATTGGTTTCATCAAAAAATTCAAAATTGAAAATATTTTTCCTACGCTGAAACCGTCTGAAGATTTGAAGAAAACAGTGTAAAAACAATAAAGGGAAATCTTTGAAGCTTTTTTTTACATCCACTTTTGTTACGACCATAATAAATGCTCCCATTACGGAGAGGCATGAGTGAAGAAAAGGGAGAAGTGGGCAAGGCAAGACGAATTGCACTGGGTACATAAATACATAACATAACCCATGAGAACCGAGACTTGCGTACATTTCACTTTCACTTTTCCGCTTGGTTATTTCTTGCTCAACTTTTAGTGAAAAGGAACTAAAGATAAAATCTGTATGGTTGTGGATTTGAATTTTTGTATAAAGCACAGTTATCAGCGTNGCCATTTCTACACATGTTACGTGAGGTAAAGCCAACATTGGTCTGGTGGGTTGTAGTAGTGGTGATGCAATGCAAACGAAAAATACTACGCCAATATCCAATGTGTGCACATTCCATTTTTACAACCTTGAATTTTCATTTTGAAAAGGGGTAAAGAGTTCCTGGACATGAACGTCATCGAGATTTATATTTTTCAAAGTTGCAGCTCACAGCAGTGCTCTACCGAAGTGAACTATCAATTATTACTACTATGGCCAGACAATACATGTGAATCATTCAAAATGAGCAACATACACGCTGATAACTGTGCTTTATACAAAAATTCAAATCCACAACCATACAGATTTTATCTTTAGTTCCTTTTCACTAAAAGTTGAGCAAGAAATAACCAAGCGGAAAAGTGAAAGTGAAATGTACGCAAGTCTCGGTTCTCATGGGTTATGTTATGTATTTATGTACCCAGTGCAATTCGTCTTGCCTTGCCCACTTCTCCCTTTTCTTCACTCATGCCTCTCCGTAATGGGAGCATTATCATGGTGTGTTTATGTATATCTCTTTCTTTTCTTACGGTTTTATGGATTCCTTTGGAATTGATCCACCCCATGCTGTTCTACAATGCGCATATAATGTGTTTTACTGCTGCTACGACTCTGGGGAAAAATGCATCATCGTGTGTACTTTGTAGGCAACTTTGAAAGAGTGAATCTCGAAATAAGTTATATTTTTTTCTGCTTGAAAGCATTCCTGTGATCATACCAACATCACATCGAGAGAAAATACGATCAGTATCAAGAACATCGAATGAGTCATAACATGTTTTCATTCCAAGGAAATCACGGTAAAAAAATTTACGCAATGTCTTAGTGCATCTTTAACTTTGCAGAGTGCAACACTCTCACGGTTATACAAACAGAGGTTATCCGTAAACTAAGAAATATAGCATGAGAAAACCTTGAACAAATATTCGAGGCACACTAATTTGCATAGAAAAACATTCAGACTTGACATTTTTCACGAGTGGATATATGGTGCATACCAAATCACCACGTTGCACTAAATGCATCTTAATGGAGCGCAAATCTTCCTTTGTGTTCCACTTGAAAATCTTAAAAAATATACAAGTGGCGGGGATGGAAAGTAAGAATGGAAATTGCATTCACTTCTAAAGATAACAATCTCCCACAAAACTGCTTGCTTCCTATCCTTTTCATTCCTTCAATTTCACATGTTTGTCAATCACTTTTTGTCCTTGCCAGCATTTCACCGTGTTAATAATATGTCAGTTTGCATCAATTTTGAGCTTTTTCCTCCTAACAAGACGACAGATATGCACCCCTATTATTAAAGCACGTTACGAAAAGCATAACCATTTCCCCCAACTCTGTCCACATTCCCGGGCTGTACACGCGACATGTAATCAGACAAGTTCGTAGGGGAAGTTAGACACTTGAGAGAAAATAGAAAGTAGCAACAATTTTGTTGCAGTGAATTGCATCGCATGAATGAATGCTCCGAAGAAAATGAATGAGTGGAATGAATGAATACATTTGAGAAAAACTTGTTTATTTGTTCCTCTAGTTATGTGGAAAGTGCAGTACATTTCTCGTATTCGTACCAACCCAATAAGTTGCCTTTTTTAAAAGAAAACATTTTCCTATTGTCCCCTTTGTTACTTGGTAAGTAGGAATGTTTGAGAAAAGTGGTATGTCATTTTGGTGCAACGTAGCAAAAGTGGGAACATTCGACACTCCCTTGTAAACTTTTGGTGCGTCACGAGTTGAGGGTGACAGTCTTTGATGCTACTTGTCGTAGATTATTCTGTCTTTTTTTCTCAGAACTTCCCTGTCTGTCACTTTCTCTTTTTCTGAAGCGAGCAAATGTGATTGAAGCGGCACATATTTTGTTATCTTTGATGGGAGAGTGACAGCATGTCAGGGGTACGTTACCCAATTGTCTCACAAATGAAACTCGCTAAATTATCTGAATTTACAAGAAGACCACGTTCACGAACTTGGATGGTTCATTAATGTGAACACTTTTTTCAAGGTGAAGTTTTTGCAACAAGCGAACAGGAAATTTCAACAAAAAGAAAAATATTAATATGATATGCAAGCCTCATTGAAGGGCCATTATTCATTTGTGTGCACACTCATTGAAATATAGAAAACATACTCACTCACAGAAGAAGGAATACGGAGTATCCTGGCTGAAAAGGCGCCGATGAATGCACATTCACACACAACACAACAAAAAGCACATTTAAGCAAGCATAGCAAGTGGTATGCAAAATTCTGAGCTCGACACTTCTTTTCCGTTTTCCATGCCTAGCAAAACAAGTTCCTTTGTGTAAAGACATGCATGCATACATAAAATTACATGAGTAGCCACACGCTTGGTCGCACAATTTCTCTTGATCCTCGACAAGAAAAAAAGGCGAAAGTGCAAATTCCGTTTTTTTTTTCAATAACATGCATACCGATTCAACCAAGGCTGTTTGCAAGATCATTCTCGTCCCCACATAAGAATATGTATTGCCATTGCAGCATTCAACATGTCTGTAGACAAAATATGGCGATATGATTTAACCCTTCATGCTATTTCTCCAGTTTTCCTTTGTGTATCCGGCTGAACATAAGAAATGATAAAAAAAAATTGCTTTTCTATATCGAGGAAATGCAAGATGCGTTGCACCTTAACGAAGGAAAATCGAGCGCGCTTTGCGAAACAATAATGTACATTTACGTATCATCATTTAATTTTTTGTTCACGCTTCCGCCAGAAGTATTATTTATTACATACTCAGAATCAATGCAGCTCCTTTATTATAAAATTGTGATATAAAATTCCGTAGTGTTCAATATGACTCCAGTTTGAGCACTCAAACGCTGGGTGAAACCTTAGTTATTTTGGGTTTTTAAGTGGGAGAAATGATATCTAGGGATGATGTGTTTTTGACGCTCGTTGTTTATGTTGTCGTCGCCTCTTCTGGATCACCGTCAACCCATCACTAGCTTCGTTTTTTCTATTTTTCATCGTCAGTTTACGCACATCGCTGTTTACGCTGTGTGCGTTTTTATGACAAGAAAAATTGTAAGGAGGTGGATCTTTTATGGGTGGAAGGAAGAAGACGGATTGACTTGAAAAGCAATTGATTCGGATCATTTGGCAAAGTGCTTCTTTTTCCTTCGCCTACACCAAACTCGATCCTTGCTCCTGCCTTATCACCAGTGTAATAATAATACTTTTGTTCGCAACGGTAAACACTAGCTGCGTGTGTGTGTTGTGAGCACGCACGCAGTCATGAACGAAGAAGAGGATGATCCTAAAAAATGCTTAACTCAACACAGCTTCCCTTTCTTCTCAGTCTGCTTACTATTTTTCCGGTACAGTTTACATACAAGCATATATTTCACAAGAGTGGAGGAGGCCCCGAAGCGATTGAAAGTGCTCTTGAACACTTATGCCAACTCTTCGTATCCTATCAAATATTACCTCCGCACACTTTACGCACCAAAACATCATTATCATTATAATAGTCAACGCTGCAATAAGGAAAGGAAGGAAGTAAAATTTAAGTGTGCTTCCTTGTCTTTTCCTGGCTTCTCCTGTTCTTCAGCTATGCAATGTATGATGATTCTCATTGCCAAAAATCTTTTACTTGTGGCTGAAACAAAATTCATATCAATATTGGAAAATTGTCGTGTGCAGGAGTCTCACGTTGCCTTTCTGCCAGGTCACAAATCTCTCCAGCCTCGCTTTCAATGACTTCCTCTTCCCTCCTTTAAATTTTTAGTTTTTATGAATCATTTCAATTCATTCGTACATGGATTTCACACACTTTTATGTGTCTTCACGAGATATTCATTAGACCATTTATTTTTCGTTTTGATTTCTTGCCATGCATGTCATCATCATCCTAGTCGTGGTCGTTAGTTGTGTACACTGAGCGAAGAACAGATTATTGTTGATATACATACATATAACTACAACGAGAGAAAAAGCCAAGCAGTTTGCTTCACTGACTCCGTTTCGACGAGCTAAAAAGGAGAACCCCAAACTCAGCAACAACACTCACAAACATGCTCTTCTCCAATGAATTCTCGGAATGAAGGGTACAAATGTGTAAACTTTTTTCACAACTTTCTCAACACAACATTAAACTTTGTGCATTATGATCTCCGTTTTTTTCATATCACAAGGAGTCTATACAGAATTTTTTGGAGGAGATGATTAAGCCAAACGACGATTCCTCTTCAAAGCTTATAATATGGATTTCAAAAGTGTAAAATATACTCAATTCATTGCCACCACCACCACTGCCAGTCTCAAATGGCTTAAACGATCATCATTATATGGACTTCTTTTGCATCAGGTATGCGGGAGTTTTATTTTTAGAAGTGAAAGTAAAAAGGAGTCATATTTCACAGAAGAAAATTTTGCTGAACTGGTTCCATGAACACCTACACACACAAGAAACTTTTTTTCATTCAGGAGCGAGAAAAATGCTGCTTAAATGATAAAGGGATTTTTCATCTTCAAATTAAACTACCTCACTATCGCCAACATAATAGGTAATTTACAAGGAAAAGTGGAATTCAAACTCGTTTTCCTTATCGTATAGATGTACATATATGCACACGTAGGCATTTATATTCCTCGAGCTTTTTAATGAAAACCTTTCTTCCTTTCTTTCAATAGAAGTTTGAAGGAAAGAACGAAAGGAAGATTTCTTTTAGGCCAATTCTCCCCGGAAAACTGAAAAATAGGTCCCTTTCTTTCTGACAACTCAGCTACTTTTTTTCATGAATGGGACAAGTCAGGAACACATTCAGGTCTTTGAATAGAAAAAGGAAAACCAAGGCGGACTGAATACTCGTAAGTCCCTGAACCAATTTCTTATTCTTTTTTTTTACTTTTCTCCATTTGTCTACGTAACGAAACTCCAGAAATAATAATAATGATGTACCTTTTCAAAATGTATAGGTCGGTTTGCATGAAAAAAGAAGACGGATCAGCCTAAAAATCGTCATCTTGCATATTACAAAAATTTCAGTATATTTATAAGTTTTCCTTTTTTTCTCGGTTGAAGAAATGAAAATAGAAGTCTTTCAACTGTGCAGTTCTTTCTGTCGGCGAGCAAGCAACATAAAAAAGTTATATATATTTTTTCGGATAATGTTACTCTAACTTTCACCTCATTTTTTTCTATCCGTAAAGCGCGCCTAGTTTTCTTTACATTCGAAGTGGTTCACAGTGAGTAACAATTTACACGTAATACACATGTTCCATTATTATCCGACCGAGCCAGGGTGGTATACGTATGTGAACTGAAAGGCCTGCGGGGGACTTGGAACAAGAGCGGTGGTGGCGGGCGGCTACAGTGTGTCAGAGAAAAGTTATATGTGTACTGTGACACAGGTTTCCCCTCTATTCCAAACCATAGTCCGAAGAGCGAAAAGCTTATCAAATCTGGGAGGCAGGTTCTGTGCTCCCTCCCTTTCCTGCTTGCCCTGTTTTATTTATTAAAAAAGGTAGAAGAATACTTCTTTTCACGGAGTCAGAAACGAGTTCCTTTTCTCTATTATTATCGCTGTATCCAAGAAAAAAACATTTTTTGTACTTTAGTCTAAAACGACATCATATCACATCATCACACATACATCGTATCTTAGTGTCGCCGCCACTGACGACGGTCGGACTACTTTGCTTACTTTTTTCCCCTTTTCCCAAAAGAAAAGAAAAAATGTTCCACAAAGAATACTTTTTTTTGGCTGAAGGTAGCAACTTTCTTATTTTTTGTTGGTAACTTCCCTACGAATTGTGTACAAAAGCGGAGTAGTATATAACTACTTACCTATGGACGTTTACGTACATACATTTTTAAAAGAAGGCAGTTTTAAGGAAATAGAATAAAAGGAGCGGAGAAGTGGAGGCAGGGAACAAAAGACGACGACCGTTTATCTTGGACGGCAAAGCGTGTCGCTGACGTGGATGATGGCGATTGTCGTTTGTATGGGACACACTTCCGCATCTTCTTGTGATCCAGAAAAAAAGGCAAAAGCACTGAGGTAAGAACATTTCCTAACGAAAGGAATTCACCATTACTACTGTTTTTCCTCGCATAGTGCCCGATTAATACCATGCATTATGGAATAGTGCGTATATTGTCGCCGTAGCTAATGGAGTCATGGGGAGCTGCATCCCTACGACTGATAAATGTTTCAAAGATAAGGTCTAATCGTAATGCTTCGGCTGGTGATAGATATCCAATTGTGATGCAACAACTACACGATTGTACATACATAACAGATTTTTTGTTGAGCATTTCCAATATTATGCTTTTATAAAATTATTTGTACAGATTAAAATACACCCCATTACGTCAGTTTTTAATTGAAAATCTTGAAAATGCAAGAGTTCCGACATGTATAATTCCCTAAATCATTCCGAGCAATTTAAACTCTCTGCCAGAAAAATGACGCTTGTTGCTATAAATAAATAAAAGGGCTTTCTAAAACGAAACAGCTAAAAGAAAAAGACCATTTCAAAGACAATCAAAAACTACTCTCTTTCAAGATTTATTCACGAGTCAGTTGCCGCCTTCCCTCTACAGAGTATATATATATAGAAGTTCTTGTGTCCATTATTCTCATGTCGTCGATTGAACAGCAAGAAATGGTTTCCACACACCCGAAAAACTAACTGTGCAACTCTAAGAAAAGGCTATTGAAGAGGAAAAAAGTTTGTTTTTTTCATCTGTACTTTTTTGCACTTGCTTTCCAGATGGGAATGGACGTCCTCCCTAAGTACTCTGCTCAATATTGATGGTAATGGCGGCAAGCAGTAGTGCTGATGACTCCTATGATGGTGGTGATCACATAGTGGGCCATTCCACTTGTCGTCAAAGAATTGAATATGGCATCACCGAAAGCAAAAAAAAATCTAATAGCGATCGCCATGTCGGTCGTCTGTCATCATCCGTGTTATATAGCCACTGTATTATAGTATGATCTTTTCGCACTGAACGGAAAAAAAATCTAGGCTCCCACTTTCCCACTAAATGTCAACTGCAGACATCGGCGAAACCTATTACCTTATGGAATGGGGAATAACTCGCATTAATAGCTCTGAACGATGAGTCCTTCTCGAGATACGCACAAGACATATTAAAAATCGAGAACAGGAACAAAAAAAATTGGTAAAGGAGGAGAGCATTTTTTGTCACATTATGCGTCATTGATGGTCGTTTCCGGAAAGAGAAAGTTGACTCCGTCCCTCTTCAAAAAAAGCGTCTTACGTATTCTTGGTCCTTCTTGAGACTATCGACAAGAAGCAAAAAAGGTTTCCGGTGATCTCAAAGTGTAGCGGAGTCTTACAAAGTAACACCAGGAAACTTTTCTTGGGCGACTATCTATCCAACCAAAAAAACTAAGATGGAATAGGGATATCTCCTGCTTACCATGTGTGCATCCACTTCGGAGTGAATGGATGAGCCGGAAAACGGAAGACAATTTTACGAAAAAGAAGAGAAATGGGAAAACTACAATACAACAAGTCCACCATAAAAATTCGTCATCCTGGTTGAGTAATCCTACTTCATAGTCAGTTTATAGAGGTTGCCAGCAGAAAACATAAATTGTGTGCGATGGATGGAGTGAAGGAAGAAGAAGAAGATTAGAGCATGACTCACTCATTAGTAGTAACAGTGCATCTAGTTTACTTAGTTGCCAGAAAGAAGTGCATTTGAATGCAGCTTCCTCCTTCTTTATTCACATCCTCCCCGCCTCCTTTCTTCAAGAAAAAATCATAATAAATGAGGATGCCTGAATAGAAAAATAGTACGAAGGAGGGGAGCTCCACTTCCGAGTTCAGGAGGGAGTCTAATGACCCAAGCCATTCAGAAAGGAAGTGAGCACCGAGTGAGCAACCTTACAACAAAATTCCTTCCTTTTCATTCCATTTCCTTTAGCAACCAGCTTTGACGTTGACAACACCCGGAAAATGGAAAAGAAGGGACGAAATAAAGACTGCACGCATATCTTTATTTGGTGACCCTGCTGACCTCACACGAAGGAGTGGACTTCATTTATTATGCGAGAGTAGTAGCCTGCTGCATTTTATTCTTGACAATGACATAGAGAGCAACACAGTCCGAGAAAATGCTATAATGTAGATTGAAATAAATAGATAAAGTAAAAACGTATATAAAAAAGGCAAGAGCTATTGTGTATCGTGTTATTTCGTGAAGAAAGAAACGAGATATTTTCCTGAGTGAGATAAACGTTAAGAGCCCTTCTGTCAGAAAATTGGAGTGGTCCTTGTAGCACCGTCTTATTGGCCTTCTTCTTGGAACGACGGCAGCCGGAATGAAATAAAAATCAGTGCCGACCGACAGACGAGAAACCCACTCGAATAATCCGAAATCTCGACCATCTGTTGAAATTAAATATTACCGAGTGCTTTCTCCTATTTCCAATTGTCACAAGTCCATAATATAAAAATGCGCTTGGGTACGTTTCCGTATTTTTTTCTTGCCAATACCGACCGAAAAAGAAAATAAAACGAAATTTTCTCCTCCTATTTCTATCGCCGGTCATAAAATAAATTGAATCTTTCGCAGCATATGTCATAACTCACCACGTGTCATATCCGGACCGGCCACAACAACAGATTAGGCGTCTTTGGAATTTTCTACTAAAATCCCTTTCTTTCTTTGGTATATCTATTACTTTTGTTCGCTTCTTCTTCTGTCCACCCAAATCCGGATCGCTATTTTTAGTGGTGAAACCACCCACTCACGTTCTCACTTTTTGTTCTGTGAACTTGAGGAAAGTGTGTGTGGATGTGTATCAGGTGAAAAGAAACAACGTGCAAAGGCTAGTTATCATGTATAGCAGGTTTCTTTTTGTGCACTAAAACTGTCTTCAGGAAAAGGATCGTAAAGTAGGAACGAAGAAGGCAGTAAAATCGACAATGCTGTCAATGTCGCTATAGTTCACTATAACTGAATGCACCCCAAAGTTGTAACTTTGATACCGGCTTTCACTCTCGTTGTTGGGCATTTTAACCAAAATACGTGTATAAAATCCCTTTCTTTCTTTGGTATATCTATTACTTTTGTTCGCTTCTTCTGTCCACCTAAATCCGGATCGCTATTTTTAGTGGTGAAACCACCCACTCACGTTCTCACTTTTTGTTCTGTGAACTTGAAGAAACGTGTGTGCGGATGTGTATCAGGTGAAAAGAAACAGCGTGCAAAGGCTAGTTATCATGTATAGCAGGTTTCTTTTTGTGCACTAAGACTGTCTTCAGGAAAAGGATCGTAAAGTAGGAACGAAGAAGGCAGTAAAATCGACAATGCTGTCAATATCGCTATAGTTCACTATAACTGAATGCACCCCAAAGTTGTAACTTTGATACCGGCTTTCACTCTCGTTGTTGGGCATTTTAACCAAAATACGTGTGCACACAAACTAAAAAATACTACAAGTTAGACATTTTTTGTTTGCACTTTTTCACGAAAAGCGAAGTGCTGTTGGTTGTGGTATGCTTACAAGTCGTATGGATTATTTACTTGATAATCCAAAAGTATTTTAAGTTTAGATGATGTGAATTCATAAAATGTCAAAGTCAAAATGTGGAATATGAAAAATGAATAAAATAATGAAAATGTTGCTGTTTCTGGATGATGTATTGTTGCAACTTGCAATTCCAATTTACAAACCTTAAAATAATTGTATGTATTATGTAATTAGAATATTTGTGAAAAAGCACTGAGCGCCATGAAATACAGTTTTGAGGATAATGGAATGAGTCATTGACGTTTAAATGGAACATTTTCTCGAGTACAATGCGAGAACCTAGCAAGGTTTTTAAAGTATCATAATCATCGCGAGCGAACAGTCAGACTTTTTTTTTCTTCATCTTCCATTGTATTACTTCATGACGCCAACATGTCATTCGCAGGGGAAGAGGCACCAAAAATTGTACCATTCATTTTCCTTTTTTTTTACTCTTCCCACTTTTTCACGGGATGAATCAACAAAAAAATATTACATAATAATAAATCGTTATTATATGCTTTAACGACTGGAACCACTATACTGCCACTTTCTCTCTTTTGGAATGGAGTACAAATAATACATCTTATTTCTTTCTCCGTTTTTTTGTACACATCATCGATTCGAACAAGAGAGAGAAAAAATGTATACTTATTCCCCAACCACCACCATCATCATCCAACTTCCTCCGACAATGGTTGGGGGAGACCACAAGACGAGTCAATAATAACAAGAGAAAAAAGAGGCTGGGAGGAACAAGACAATCGATGCATATAGACATTGTCTGCCACTTTCTCTCCTTCCTTTTCCTTCATTTTTTTGCCTTCTGTGTAACTACTACTATATCTACATGAAGACAGGAAGTTTGGGAGAATTTGATATGAACATGATAATGTTGATAAGTAAATACATTTAGGAAATCAAGCCAAGTGGATAACTATTATAATGGGAGAGTATCAAAGGAAAAAAAATCATGCAATATAAGGAATAGTACGTTGCCGAAAATAAGTCAGCTTTTTTGGGAGAAAATATTACATACATTATGTTTCGTCGACGAAGGCGATATCCGATGACGATGATCAAAATGATAACGGCAGAAATGAATATAGAAGGGAAAATATTGCTGATATCGGCAAAAAAGCTTGTTTCTCTCCACGCATAAGATTATCTACGAGACTGCGAAAAAAAATTTCGTAGCCAGTTCGCTTTCCTTCGTCGTTAAATATTACGAAGAAAACACGGAAGACGCTTGATTCCTGAAAGTAGAAGCAATTTGGATCTTTCTCGGTATCGTATCGTCCACATTAAACAGACTCTTCATTGCTTCTTGGTTCTTCGTGAAAAGTGGATTTCATGTCAACAGCAACATCAGAAGAGCAATAATCGGGATGATGGTTACCTTATCTTCTATGTATAATAATAATATGGTCTTTCTGCAATATTCCGGTTCGTATAACCGTAACCAATTTCATCATCAACTTCATTGAATCCATCTCTCTTTCCAGTTGTCGACCGAGAATAAAAGAATAAGGAAGTCGTGTGGGAGGAGGATGGAAAAAGCCTCATCTTGGATGAGCAACTCCCATGTAGACTTTTTTGTAAACATTTTCAACAGTACAAATACCCACGAAGCATAACGCAAATAAGTTTACCACAACAGAACATGTTGATGGGAAATGGTATTATTGAAAAAAAATGGAGACAGCGGAACAAGCAGACTGAGTTAAAAAGAAGGAGTATGTGGCTCTTTTATTGTTATTGACTCCATTCATGTATGTATTTTATAGAAGTTGTCGTCAGGAAGATTGCTTTCTTCTCGAAAAAACCATGAGAAAAGTTCTTTAGAAGGACGATAGGAGGATTTGTTTGTAATGATGAGATATTATTGTGATCAACGGTAAAAGAAGGAAGTAATACTTTCTCTTTAAATAGCTCCAAAAAATAACCAGTGCTATTCATGGACACACTCTCATAATTCCCGCTAAGTATAAACTTATTTGATGTGTTACTATTTTTTTTATTTTCCAAGTGATTCCTATTTTCTGTAGAGTCCGGTGAGATTCTGGTAGGTATAGTAAATAAAAAGTGATGCAACAATCAGTGTGCTTATTAGATAGTAGTTTATGTTTTACTGGCTTGTCATTTAAAAAATACTTTCTGTCCTTTGTATGAAAGTACTACA
>JAHZNF010002413.1:0-12414 GCA_027744215.1 Troglopedetes dispersus
TTCCGGAACATATTATGCATTTTTTATCATTAAAGTTGCACACGAGCGGATGCTATTAAGTCAAAAGTTTATGCGCGTCAATACAATGCAATTAATTGTTCGCCATGAGGAAGCAAATTGTTCACATTAAAGTTCCTCCACACTTCCATTCGATTCATCTTGACCTTGGCATGTGCACCTTGGAATTCAATTTTTAAAATATTCCTCCAGGCCAAGGTCACAGGTCAACATTCATAGTCAAACAACAAACAAACGAAAATATGAAAAACATTTTAAACTATACTAGAAATCATTCACAACATTCTGGTCGACCTATTTGCTAGTTTGTAATAATCATATAAATTTGGTGTCTTAATGAATTATTGACTTTTTACGAGGTAGTAAATAAAGTATGCAGGAAGAAAGACGCAAATCATTACGTGAGCGTATTACGCATTTGGTAAAAATTTCTTGTCAACACATTTATGACACAGATATTAGCTAATTAGGGACAGAAACAATTCTTTGGTCAATAACTAGGTTAACATATAAAATTAAATCATAATTTAGCACACTGCATAATATGCTGCGATGGCTTATCAGTGCAATATGCCGTCGCCAAAATATGTACCAACCACATGTTGTACACAACTATGCGCGTACTGCGTCCTATGCGCCTTGTAAATTAACCAAAACAAATTCAAACCCATTTTTAAAGTCAAGTATTATCTCACATGGCTAGTTCAAATAGGAGTGGGAGTAATGAACCAAATATTGTGTGCTTTTATTCCACTCCAATAGCTTAGCTTCATCATTTATCCCAAAATCATCGTGATGTAACAGACCCGCACACAATTCGAATCAAGACTTTGCTCCACATCCCATAAATACGAGTAACCGTACTTTTTAGTGGTTCCAAAATATTTCATTGATTAGGGCAAATACAAAATATGGGCAAATACATTTTTTTAATTTCAAAACCCGCACATGCACAGGATGTCACTGGCTGATACTATGTTAGTAGATGGTAGCTGACAAAAATCACGACAAAAAAATTCAACCAACTTTTGCAACAGTTCCAGAGCACAATTTCTGTTTACTCGCCTATGATAAAACTAACCTTGTCGAGACTCGTCCGCTTCACGAGTTTCTAAGGACCAGGAAATTAATACAATTTATTCGCCATTCCACAACATCTCTTCTATTCTGTCATTGTAAAAAGTATTGAGGAAGGGCATTAAAAATGACTTTTATATGGTGCTATTAGTACAAACAAACACCATGTATTTTTTATCTTTCCACAATACAAAATTGGACATCATTCATTAACACTTGTTGCTAATACACAACGGAAAAAATTCAAGCACATGTTTTTTTTTTCAAATGTATTCTCCATCGGAATCTAGAATGTACTCACCGACCTATTGACAAACATTAAGGGAAATGCTTTTCAGGGATGCCAGCACCATCATTATTATAATCACAATACTCGTCGTCTTCAAAAAATGGCTGAACGGAATCAGAAAAACGCATGCCGAAACACAAGAGACTATCTGTACAGTACCCACACCTGAGCATGTATTTACTGCGATCTTCGTCGTAAAAATTTGCAAACATGAAAGATGCTGGCGCATTGTTTTGTTGAATGAAAGAGCACATAAAACAATTCTAACTTCAGTTGCGTATAATTGCAAGGACGGAAGCGGTAAAAATTGAAACATCTTTGTTGCATTATTGCATTGAAGCATTGAGGTAGCTTTAGCTAAGAAAATGCATGCTGACGAGCTAGGATTGTGGTGGTTGCACCGGGAAATATTTTTTTTTCTTTTTTTCTACGTACTGTGAACATATCCTTCTCAAATGTCAAATTAATCTGATGTTTTCAAGTGAGCTCAGCCACACAGTTTCAATGTTCTTTAGTGAAGAATGCGTAACGTGATCTTAGGACCAACATGTGAAGTTACAAACTTAATGCTTGTTGATGATTATATCGATGGGATTGAGTGACAACTTTCAGCGTAGCGTGATTTCTCACGATGGGTCATACTTTTGCATGAAGGAGAAAAATTCACATTTTTTCTATTAAGCATAGTAGAACACTACTACCTTATTAGAAATTTTGTTCTTGGTGAAAAAGATAGACGTTGTCTTGAGTTGAGCTGCCAATGTTCGCATGTAGGTTTGCACACATGCTAAAATTTATTTTTGAATTTGATAAAACTTCGGGGTACCTCTGGAGCATTCATAATTTACTCACTTCTGTACAACATTATTGCAAGATCCATGACATGATTCATATGCAAATCTTTTAGAAATGCTGTTAACTTCACATCACTTTAAGCTAATATTAGTTTTAATATTTTAATTACCCAATGCATCTGTTTTTCATACATCTCGTCGAGTCATAGACCTGAATATTTTCAATTTTATTATCATTATCTGACGAAAGATTTCGCAATTTGCATTTCGGGAGCAGCTGGATGTGCGGGCACAGGAATTTTTTTTGACTGAAAAACCAATTCTAATTCACAAAAGAGTGGTTATGGGAATATTAAGATGTAATGGCAATCATAAAGTATTATTTACGTCAGAGCATTTCATTCTTTAGTAGAGAGATCCCACTCTCCCTCAATAATCAACAGTAATGAAGATTGAAGAAAGGAATGAGTATGGGAGCTTTGGAGACAAGGAGCTGCGTCACGGACTCATAGAAAAGAAACGTTAAATGACAGCACATTAGTACACCATATCCGGCGGCTCGTCCTGTCAAATTTTGAGTAAAACCAAATAATGAATATGGTTAGTTAGCATCTGAACAAAATAAAATTGTAGGTAGTAGTTTCTTTGGTTTTGGTTCTTCCGTTCCGTCGCGTTTCAATTTTCAAGTGATGTTATGATTTCATATATATTTTTTACTATTCGTAAGATGACTTGATTTTTGGTTATGTGAACACTTTTCACAAAGGAAACTTTGCTTCATTTGCATTTCAGAAAAATGCGGAGGACTACGAAGGGAAGTAACATCAACCAATATATTGCGAATAAAAATTAGTACATGAAGTGACTTGTGATTCATTTGCATATTTAGCGTTGTAATTGCCAATGCGCTTAAAGATTTTCCACTAAAAGGCTTCCTGGTTAAATCTTGTGTTATCAGGATAACCAGTACTGAATTTCATCAGTCCTTCATTAAATAATTACCATATTATAACTGCCGATGTGATTAACAGTTTTTCACTGTAATGCTTCCTGAATGCTACATGAGTCATGAGGATAAACGGTACTGAATTGGATCACAATCTGCCATGAAAGNCCATATTATAACTGCCGATGTGATTAACAGTTTTTCACTGTAATGCTTCCTGAATGCTACATGAGTCATGAGGATAAACGGTACTGAATTGGATCACAATCTGCCATGAAAGCAAATTTACCGTTATAACCGTCAAAGCACATGACGCTTTACCACTAAATTGTACCAGGTTTAATTGCATTTTGTCAATGTGGCAAAACTTACCGTTATAACGGCCAAACGCCCAACGGATTTCGTCCACAAACAATCCCACGCCTTACTGGCGCATTACGATAATACAAGGAAAATTTCATCCCTTAAGGCGTTGGGCAGTTAGAGCGCAACCGCCGGCTGGCCGGAGCAACGACTACCAGTAGGAAGACAATAGTACTACTTCGTAGTCCAAAAAATATATTTCCTCCATAACAATACGTCCGCATCATTAATTGCTGTCAAGAAGGAAAACTTTTTTTTTCCTTCTTGTATAATTTTTATTGTAAAAAATAAGGTTTATTTTATTCTTTCAAGAATGGGGAAGGAAACAAACAGTAGAAGTGAACCCACTGGTCTTGGTCAACAGTTGGAAACTTGACGATATTTTTCCCCTTTCCGGCTCTACTTGTCCTTTGTCTTCAAACTCTGTCCAAATACACATTACTCTTCAGTTACATTGGAAAACTTTAGTGTTGGATTGGATTAGTTTACTCATTCACTTGCACTGCACAATGCGTGGACTTAGGTAAAAACTACTTACATATCGCTCCCAACTCTTTCAACTTCTCAAATTGCAATAGATTCGGATTGAATGTTGCTAGAAAGGATAATACTTGTTATACACAATCACGATATTTTTTAATACCATGACATGTTTTCCTAGTTGAAAAAAAAGTTGAACAATGCTGAATGTGTGTGCTTTTTTCTGAAATGTTGGTTGGTGGTGGTGAGTTGATTCCAGTGCTGCTGTTGTTGCACTTTCTTTGTCGGCTCCATTTCTTCTACGAAAGTTTACAATCGTCCTTGTCATCATAATCATCTTCTTGGAGCTTGGCTTCGTACTACGTACTTTTTGCGTGCCATAAAAAAACGGGACCTGAAGGTGTACCGATATCAAATCATTGATCCAAGCTCATTGACATCTTTCGTGGACTTTTGTCCGCCAAAGCGAAATTAAACCTTATTATACTATACACAGTAATATCTACTATGTAGGCTACTATAACTTTTCGTATTTTCGGAAGGATTTTTGTCTTAACTAAAATTGCTACGAGCAGAGACAAGGTTAGAGACCTTAGAAGTTGGAAGGTTGTAATCGTACGTTTTCTTGTGGGATTACTTTTTGCTGATTTTGCAAGTCTGCTCATCTTAACCGTGCCTCGGTCTGCGGACTCTTTTGTTTGCGTTGCATTAAGTAATATCACATTTCGGAGAAACAAGCTCCGGAAAAGAAAATCGTAAGGAACGAAAGTGCAGGTGACACGGCTACCGTTTCATTACTTCTACAGACTTCCTTAAATATCGTCAAAATCTTGGTCATATAATTTTCAAAGCCTTAGAAAATTCACGTTACGGTTTTACGAAAAAGAGGTTACCTTGATCCATGGATCGGCTTGCTTAAGAAGGAAGCAAGGAATTTATACCTTAGTGGAAAATCAATTAATTTCGCATGTACCTATAATGATTCCAGGGGGTCCGTGTCAGAAATGAAGGAACTTTCTAGGTATTCTATTTTAAGCATAGATTGCACAAGTCATCATCATCTCTTTATTTGTTGTTACTCTCAAGGCAATGTTTAAAAGGTTGTTTCCAGGTAGCAAATTCAAATACTTACCTGTCGTTTCTCCTTTGCTCCACTTTCCCTCCACACTTTATACTATTTTCCAGAATACAAATAGAAGACGGAGGATCGGAAACAGCCAAGTTTCATCATATATGTAAATTAAGTAGACATTTTCACAGTAACAAATTTTTATTTCCTTTGTTTCCATCCGACCCCCTGCAAGCCTCTGGTATGATTGTTTATTTTTATGATGTATTAAATGTTCCGCCTTCAACCTACTAAATAAGCGCATCCTTTTGTTTTCTGGAACAAACAATAATTTTTGAGCTGGGGAGCTAAATAAAAGCAGGAAATAAGAGAAGCTGGATGAAGGTGCAATGAAAAAAAGTATTTTCTTCCTTTCCATCGTACAATTTCCCCCTCCGTTTTCAGATGGCATTGGGCCAATAGAGAAGATGAGGGTATATATAGCTTCATATTCATAAATAATCTTTCCTCTCATTCAAGCACATGTATGGAATACTCATGATGTGGAAAGGGAAAAGAGTTGAAAAGTAATAGAAAGAACATTGAAGAATTTTCTTCTCTCCATCAACTTCATACTTTCCATTTTCTCTTTTTTATTTCATGCCAAAAGCTACACATCTTCATCATGATGATTATGACTTATGCGTTGTAGTAGTTCGTTTCATTTTTTTCTCAAATAAAAAAGTATTTTATCAGTAAATAATGCCTTTTTTCTAACTTATTCCATTCCATCTCCAAATGATTTTTAGAAGCTAGCGTACTTTTTACTGGTCGTTCAACTCGCTACCATAAATATATACTTTTGTGTTGGATGGAACATGTTGATCATAATAATATTCCGATGGAGCAACCTTCTTCTTTTTTAAGCCGTTCTATTATTTCATTCCCAAATTTTCTCTACTAGAATATTATCCAACAAAAAAAGCAAGTTGCATTTTACGATGGCAACTTTCGTTAGCCGGATTCCTCCTTCTGATAGTCCTTCACTCTGTTTTTATTACATTCGGTAAGTACTTCGTTGTACATAAAAAAGCATTGCAGCAAGTGCAATGTCGTATATTATTGCTCAAGAGTTAGTCAATGCTCAAATATGAACTGCAACTTTTAGGCTTGTTGATATTTTTTAAATAGTGTATCCCCTTCCTAGTTACAAAAGCAGCAATAAATGGCTTCAAGTTATTACATGAGTTGTTTTTTAAGGAGATCCCCTTCAAGTTCGGGGATTCAATAAAAGTAGTTCTGGGTGGTAATATTACTTATGGTATTGAAGGAGCTGTTTTGTTGTTGTTGTTGCTTCGTATACGCACTCCACAGTTTCTCTTGTGAAATTCCCAATGTACGTTTCTTGAAAAAGATACTGAATTGCTCACTTTTCGTGGGCAGGAGTGGATCGTCCTTTCAAGAGTTTTTGGAGAGCGAGGGGTTAGTTTATACGCACAAAAGAATATTATCAATTGTGGTATGAAATACTGAATATTTCTTGGATTGAAGTTTTCAAACAGCTAAAAAAATTGATCTGATCAGGGAAATATATAAAAAGCGGAGACGTTCTTGTGTTCA
This sequence comes from Troglopedetes dispersus, assembly GCA_027744215.1. NCBI lineage: Eukaryota > Metazoa > Arthropoda > Collembola > Entomobryomorpha > Paronellidae > Troglopedetes > Troglopedetes dispersus. Next base: position 6,636 of record JAHZNF010002413.1, read on the forward strand.
ATTTTTTATAAATAATTTGTTACCACTTTTATAAATTCACGGATTTCCTAATACATGTTCGCAATCACAGTGAGGGAAAACATTGTGGATTTATATACACGTCCACTGCTTCCATGCTGCTCATTTTTTTTCTCCTAAAAACGGTCTGTGGACTGTGTGTCAAGTCGCTAGAAAGTGACATACTTTTTGCGGTAACAGTTCTATAGTACCAGGCTCATGCAAACGTGCACCATGAGCATTTTGGTCAGCACAGCACACAATGTGTGGAAACGTTAAACTGACAGGAAAAGGCATAAACAAGACAAGAACAAAAAAATCTTTTCTTCTGAAGGGATTTACGCGGTCTTTTGCTCTGAAACATGAATCCCGAAGTGGTTGCCGAAACGCTTGTTCCGTTTTTTTCCTGGTTGCATGAGGACATAACATGGAAAGTTTTTTTCGTCCTGGTAGCATTTTTTTTAATCTGGGCACAGTGGAGAGAAGTGAACGCGGGTTTTATAGTTGTCAACCGAGTATAATATTTGCTGGTGTATTCGTATTTTGTCGGCTGGCGTAATTATTTTGTCTTCAAAATCTGAATTGTCCGCTTGCCATAAAAGTAATTGAATTGGACGTAGTTCAGCAACAGGACAAGTGTTACACTCCGCATCTCTGATGTAGCTGTATGCTGAACAACAAGAAAGAAAAAAAGCGGACATGTTATGAATACATGTTTAGCTGAAAAAAAAATCTCGGCTCGAGTAATACACATTACATTCACACTCGTTCGGCATTTACTATTGTTCTTTGGTTTAGGACGCTTTCTCGCAACAGTAGAAATATTGGTTGAATGCATATACACGTCCACTGCTTCCATGCTGCTCATTTTTTTTCTCCTAAAAACGGTCTGTGGACTGTGTGTCAAGTCGCTAGAAAGTGACATACTTTTTGCGGTAACAGTTCTATAGTACCAGGCTATTTCCCATTTTCTTCAGTTTCCATTTCACAAAAAAATCTAACCCATTTTGAAACTCTGAACTTTGGTTGGTAGTAGTATCGCTCGTAATCTAAACTACTTGTCCGAAGCTTAAGTCACTCTCTTGTGTGGTACAAGCAACTTTTCTCGTTTTCATGTTGACCAAGTTAAGTATTTATTGGTGATGGAACGAAACGGAGAACTTTTAATACAAGAAATGATGGTGGTTAGGTAGGATAAAGTCGCCGTAAAAATCTCTCTCTTTTTCTCTCTCTGCTTTGCACACATTTCCTTTATATGTATTTGGACAGTGGTGAGGAATAAGAGGCACTTTACTATCAGCTTCTTCAAGCAACTGTTACAATACTTACAATGGCCAGCAATGAGCTTTTCTTCGCTTGGTGGTATGTTGGCTGAGTGATAAAGTGTGACAGAAAATATCCCCGGGCGGGGCAAAGAATCATTATTGCTTTACATAAAAGAGCTTTTATAGAAAAAAATAGAATCAGGTCATTTTCAACTGAACTTTGGCTAAATTTCTGCCGCTACATTTGAAAAAATTCTTGGCATTCATTATTTGCGTAATCTTTCCACTCTGGGTTAAGTAAGTAAGTATTCTTACGCATGAAAAATGTATTTAAGATATTAGAGAATTGTTTTATACAGGATTTTTTTGGGTAGTGTATAATTCTCTAATTCTAATAATGGGTAATAAAAATTCAAACATATTTAAGATATTTTTTACTACTATTAGACGCAATGGAGACAAGACTAAAATTTTTTTGTGGAATATGGAACACAAGTCAATTGGGCATTTTAACAAAAGGACAAAAAAAAGGATGGTTGAATTGGACATCGTAAAGTTCATTATTACAAACTTGGCCATGTTTTTTATCAACCAGACGTAATAATTCGAGTTTACGTGTTGTGTAAGAGGGAATCATGTTTGCAAACACCAGCTTTGGAAATTTGAGTTGGTGTATAAATTTGAACGCTTTTTTCCAGGAAAGAATCTTATTATAATCGCTTATGCATATAGCATGTGCATAGCCATCCCAACCTAATTCTTGCGAAGTCCAATTGCTACTTGACAAGCTACACTGTGTCACGCGGATACAAATTTTCTGGAGATAAAGGGAAAAAGTACAAAAGCAAATATTACAAACATCTCGTATTACCTCGAACGCTACTATAAACTTTCACATGATTGTCTCGAAGTGGAGCATTCTGCGTTCAAATATACGAGACTAAGCGAAGAGTACGCGGAAAAGTTAAAGTGGTTTCAGTTGAAAACCGCAAGGACATTCGAGAGGACGGGAGCGTATCTAAAATCCTACATGTAGAGTTATCTTCATACCTACGCAAACATAATTTAATTAAGTATGCACTTGCTTACATGTGTCATCTCCAAACAGCTCGGAATATCCCTGTAAATTCAAGAACCCAGTCAAAGCGAACAAGGATTACAAAGAACACAATACTTGATCCATTAAAACGGTAAAACATGTATTCATTAGAATTATGTTGGAGGACATGTGACACTGACGTGCAGAATATCAATTAATGCAAAAAATTATACGTGATAAAACAGAATGCATCGTGTATTAAGAAACTGTCCGCATTTTTTGTGCATTTTGACGATATATGAAACTACTCCCCACTTTCATGTACAATACGGTCCATAACAGAAGAGTAATATATCCAGTAGTATGTAGTAACATATGCTTAGCCGCGTTTACTATGAAGTGAAAACAAACTAACCAGTGCAGACTGGTTTCAAGGAGACTTGGTCGTTGTTGATGTATCCATTTTGTCCATCCTTAGTTGAAATCTTTTTGTACACTACGTGTAGAATTTCGTTACCTTCCCTCAAAAGCACACACAACATTTTACGGAAAGAAAGAAGAGAATTCAAGTTTGGAGAAAACTCATGATGTCGGAAGGGCTTACACACTCGCTTCAAGCATGGATAATGGAATGGGAGGCCAGATGTGGCTCTCCATCAAAATCCTCGTAAATAGAATCATCATCATAATAATGTTTACCCGAAGTGCCATAATATATTATATCTCTTTTTGACCACCGAGAAAGCGTCCTCAAAGCATACAAAATGCATATACACATCCCCTGCCCGTCGTCCTCTTCCTCTCTCTCTCTCATCATCATCACCATTTTAGCAATGTGACGCAGTGGTCCAATAATATAAAATGCAATGCTTTACACTGTATCGTATAAACTTTTAGGAACTATTTATTCCCAGAGTAAAAACACACACACACATGCAACCTTCCTTCTTCGCTCTTCCGTCTTTTCCATTTGTTCACTTTTTTCCCCTCCCTTCAGACTCGTTTTCATTTTTTTATCCAGGGACAACTACAAAATAAAGGTTGGTAGGAAAACGTGCGCCTATTTATTTCTTATGTCAACTATTTAAACATAGCACTCTCTATTCGCAATGTGTACCTTATAATACATAATATGTACCTACTTTGTAGCTGTATCCTTGTGGCAAATGCTATTTTTTCAAGTCACTTTCCTTCCTACCTTTTGACACTACGAAACTCCATGAAATTCTCTTATTCCCAGTTTCCTCCCAAACTTTGCATCGTCACGACGCACTCTCCATCTATATTGAATAGGGAAAACACGGTGAAAAATATATGGTGGACGTATCACGTAGCTCCGTATATAGAATATTATATTGTAGCCAGTTCTTTGCACCGGTAATATAAGTCATTTTCCGAAAGATCACGTTTTCCTAATGTACAGTTTATGCTTTCTTGTCGGGTTCTTGTGAAGAAAATGGTGTTCTTTTTTTGTGTGGAGAATGCTACTTCTTCTCTGGCTACCTTGAGCTGTGGTGTTGTGTGTCCTTTTCTTTCTCACCCTATTTCCTCTTGCAAGTGGATTGATAGTTTTTGAAGGGAATGTGAAATGACTGTTGTATGCACGAGTGACGGTGCCGTTTAAGCTTTATTGAATAGATTTTTATGTGTGCTTTATCTATGTGATATTTCTTCCTTGATTCCTTGTTTCACCAGTGCCTACACACACGAGATGAAAATAGGAGAGTTGGGAGGAGTGGGAAGAGAGGCATTTGAATTATTACTTTGTACTGTTTCTCCAATCGTTTTTTTTTCTTCTGTGACCGCAGATGAATGCGAGTTGGTGATGTTGGGGTATTCAATGGTAATAACCACAAGTGAATGGTCACCGGGACGAAATTGTATCTTTTCATTGATTCTTGTGTGAGAATTTCAGAATGTGTGCTGCATCCCGAGCAAACATAGATATTCGTGGCATATTTCATATTTTTATAAAACACATGTGGAAATTATGTTGTAAATTGGTTGGGAAAACAAGTTACAAAATAGTTTACAATGAAAGGTTTTTTTGATCAAGTAAATTTGCAATGTATTTATTCTTAGGCTACGGTTTGTATCCAAATGTGGCAGCTTGATGCACTATCAAGTAGAAACAGAAAATTGTGAAGTAGAAAAAATACGTCAACGTCCATCAATAAAATTCAGTTTTTGTTTCCAAAATAAACCAAGCAAATTGCAAAAATAAAATCTCATAAATCTAGCCAACTGAAAATAATTGAATAAAAACAATTTAAGAATTTTTTATACAAAAACTAACAATTCTCATTTCTCGCTCTTGCCCTTGTAAAATTGATTTGTTTCTGCGAAGATAAAATTGGGTTTTGGAATTTCTCTCTATCAATTGTCTTCATTGTGGAAGCAATTGCATAAGTGGCCCTTAACTTGTAAGGGAATTACAATTGAATAGGAATAGTCAGCAGGACTATCCCCAACCTACAAAGGACAAGGATGGGTCGACTATGACAGAGAAAAGGAAGAAACTTTGTGCTACTCTGTCACATTTGTGCATCACATCAATCAGAGGGATTGGAAATTTGGCGTTTTGGACACGACTTTGTGGTTGTTTGGCGAGATAGAGAGAGAAAAACAGAGGAACTCTCTTCTCCCGAGATTCTGCTTAATACGTCCTCGCGGCCTAATTCCAAGCTATCTGGGAAGAGTTTATGTCCAACATAAATATCACATGTTTTATCAATATCAATTTTTTCGTTTCTCTGCTCCATTGCTCTACGCACAAGAAAAATATTAGTTATGGCCATTATGGATGTTGTTCACTTGCGGAATTTTTTATAGCCAGACAGAGAAGAAACTCTGAAATGTGGAGCATCGACTATGACACTGAACGAAAAAACTCGGAAAATGTGTTCTCCAGTTTCTCTTTCGCCATCGGATTTTTTTCATTTTTCTGCCATGGTTTTGGGCCAATGTCGTTGTCTAATGGGATGGCCTAGTCAAACTTACTTTGGAGACTAGTAAAACTATGTGTTCGGCTTGTATACATCACTCATAAATTTCAATCGAAAGGCATTTCCAAAAAAAATACCCAGAAATCTAGTTTTTGTGAACTTTCTCTTGCTTTTTTTTCCTTAGCCAAATATTCTCCCACACAGTTTCACTCGAGAGAGGAAGAATATTGGGAGGAAAAAAGGAGACAAAAAAGTTATTCACATTATACTTGAATGAAGTGAGTGAGTGCTAGTGAAAGTTGCTGCTTTCCACCAAACCAATGTGTGTGCGGAAATAAGTAATAAAAATGGAGCGTAAACTGTAAATGCAGCAGAGTTTATGGATCTACGTACTTTTATGTTCGAGCAAGTGAATGATTTACATTGGCAGCGTTCATTATCAATGTCCTTGCTTTCACCGTTCTCCACATCGCAGAATAAAAGCAAAGTAAAAAAACGAAGGATAACAACTTTACCATCCTTGTCCTTTGTAG
>JAHZNF010002414.1:0-17155 GCA_027744215.1 Troglopedetes dispersus
AAAAGAAGCCAGTGACTTTCAGTTTAGTGTCTACTTTGTCACGTCAGCAGGAAGGGAAATGGTAAAAATATGTATTATTTCGTTATATTTTTATTTCTCGGTTGCATAGTGTTCTTCTTATACTCCATAGTTGATAAGAGCAACTTGTCATTGTGTCATCACAAAATAATATACATCATACAGGCATCTTTGTTTGTATCACTGATATGGTGACAGATTACACAATTGGATTTTCTCGGGCAAGGCGCGCTCTGTCTGGAGAAGCCCTTTGTCTGCTCGTCTGGAAAGACAAGAATGCAACGAACAGGAAGCGCGATGATCTTATATGTACACAATGCTGTCATGCAACTCTGTGCACATTATTCTGTGCATGTATTAGCACATCAAACTGTCAAAAACAATTTGCAAGGAGGCCCTTCGTAAAAAAAAAGAAGCAGGGCTAATGGCATTCTGTCACATTGTCACTTATTCACACACGAAAGCCAATATTGTGACATTGTATTAACGTGCAGAATACCCACATAAAAAATATAGAGCTTACTTTGTAATATTTTATGAGAAGCGACACACAAGTGTGAGTATAAATCTCAAATTATGAAAGCGTTTCTTTCTTGGTTTCTTCCGACACGAGTTAAGTAATTGTAAAAGCAAGTGAGATATTTATGTGAGATTTGTAGTTCATACGAAACTAAAATTGAAATCTAAAAAGAAGAGCCGAGATTACGTCAGAATCAAGTTCAGCAATTTTAGAAAAACAAGAAAAAATAGGTTGCATTGTTAAATTAGGAAAGGGAGACACGAGAAAGATTTAAAAATGATAGGCAACCCGAGATGGAATTAGTGGTTGTATAAAATTTCTGTCAAAACACTCCATTCAAGTGTTGGTTGAGTAGGTTTGTGAGGAGAACAAAAGCGTATTTATTACTTTGGTTGAGGGAAAGCAGCTACTTAAGTAAAATTCATTAAGTCTTAACAATACCAGCTCAGATATTACAAATGCGGAAAAAAAAGTTTTGGAAGCAGGCTCTCATGTTTTCCAATTGAAATACCAGAAAACTTTTCTTTAAAAAAAAACCGAGGAATTAGCAATGCGAATGAGGATGTCAGATGTTCATTTCCTACGAGATGGATGCGCAGGAAAAAACAGAAACGTGCGTTGTTGAAGCACCCTTGCGTTTTTTACATAATCGGTTTAATTATTTTTCAATTTATTCTGAAATCACTAGACTCTTGAGTTGCTGAATAAATAGTAATAGGATCACTTTCTACAATTAGAACAAAAATTATTTTTTTATTCCAAACACATTTCGTTTCCGAGTATTGAATTAGCATTCAGAGCAGGATAGCGGAATTAAAAATAAAAATTAGCCCGCTTCCGTAATGTCTCATGTGATTAAAATTAGCCAAAGATTCAATACTTCCAAAGCTTTTGCAATCAGTCAGGTCTTCTCCAACTCAATATTTGTTCCGATTGCCCCAAACATTGCCCAGATTGTAAGGTAAAATTTTATGTTTGATAAACAAAAACAACAATGTCAATTAGCCTTCCTTCCTCCTCGCAATTTACAAGAAAATAATCCCACACGACAATCGATTTCCTCATTTCAATTTATCATGATAAAATGGGAAACTGTGAGCACACAGCAACAACGCAACGCCTCCTACTTGTCACGGCAAATTTCAGCTACCTACCTCCCTAACCAGACTAAAAAAGTCATCTTTTGAACAACCCCGTAGATAACAAACCAGTGAACATCCATGAATTGACGCTCGATATGTGGAAATATAATATAGATTGAGCTGTTTCCACAGAACCATGTACTCATCGACAATGAGAAACATCTGGAGCAACTCAATCTACTCTATCTGTCATGCATGAATGAAAAAAGCATGTGTGGTGCCCATAAGACAACTTTGGCTCGAAGCTGAACCAGAAACCGAGTCAACTACAACACAACCCGTGAAGCTCGGTGTGCAGGAAATCAACTCATCATCATCGTCGTCTTCGTCGTCATCATCTCCTTCACAATTTATCACACACTGATTATGCATGTTTCTTCAATCAATCTTTCACTTCCTAATTCTCCTTTCTCCCATTTTTTTCCGCCCCGTCTCGAGCACATCTTTTAATGGAGTTTCAATATCAACTTCCTGCTGATTTTTTTTCTTGTCTTTGGAAGAACACAGGCATTCAATTCTACACTTATCTAACTATGCCTAGGCATGCCTGCTTCTATGTTCAAGGATGACACTATTGATCCAGCACAATTTATCCACAAAGGAGTCTGACATGAAGTGTTCCATTGAGCAAGACTTGAAGAAAAGGAAAACTAGGAACAGCCAGCATTGTCATTTCCTCTCATATCGTCAACACTCGCATCTACGTGTTTGTGTGTTAGTGGCAAACAAAACAAAATAGTAAAAAATGAGAAAAGATATGAATATTTTTTTTTATTTCAGCTCAGCATTAATTTTTATGATCAACACATGCCTACATACAAGCACATCATATTTACCTATAATCATGTTCATAAAAATACGCACATTGTTTTTTATAACCTTTTCAGTAAAATATCTGAACGTTCCTTGCCGAATCCTTCTTTCTCCTTTCAAGGAAAATTGTACTGATGTCTTGTTTTTTATTACTCGTGAAACTTTATCAGGAGAAATATTCCGTGATATCGGAAACTTCCATGTTTTCCTCAACAAACAATTTATTATCATTAAATTGGAAAAGAGTTTTCTTATTTTCCCCCGTCCTTTCTCTATTTTTTTCTTGATATGGAAAAAGGGAGATAGAAAACAGCTGTGCTCACCAGTCCTTCTTTTTTTTCCTTTCCTCTTTGATAGGATATCCAGTATACAAACTTTTACGTATGGTTGACAAAATTTATCATCCTACACACGTAAAACATAGGTGCATTGATTAGAACGAGGGTGTGTAGTGCTGTGGGGATTGAGCACAGGAAAGGGAGAACAAAATATGTCTTCTTTCAATGCAACAATTGTTCCTATACTTTTTCGCAAAAAAAATCCAAGGAGAAGTGGGGGCGCTCCATATATTCGAAACAATTCATAGCTCCGACAGTAAGTATTGGAATATATAAAAAAACATAATATAAGATTTCACGATAATACTTATCTCCGCGTTGTTACAAAAAATAGTATACAATCTTCAAGGATATTTTACACACTATACACATAATATATAAATGCTTTGTACACACAGAAACGCCACCGTGTTTTATAAGCACTATATTTCATTTGTTATTGCTAGAGACAGGCCTACATATATATGTTTACATTTAAAAGAGACGTTTTTCTTCTCTTCCGTCCATTTTTTTCCTTTCGTGCTGTCGGAAGGGAAATCGTCGAAATTTATTATGACTCGGAATAGGCGTCATTCTAACACCCTTCAAAACAACTGGGAAGCTCAAGACAGAGCAATGAAGTAATGAAAGCGAAAAACCTGGTATTATTTTGAAGCAAGCTTCGTAATATGCATAATCCCTTTCTTTCCGCTGTATTAAACACGAATACGTTTATTATTACTATAACTATAACTTTAGTTTTTATATGTTATCTCGACAACACAAATGGCCACAATGGTGTGGAAATTCTCAGAGAAAATTGTAGATACACATATAAATAAAGTGATAAAGGTCTCTGTTTACATCTCTCCTTCGTGACTTTCAACAAAATATTATTCACACATTTTTCCTGTACAAGTTAAGCATTCGTGTCTAATATCTCTGGTTAGGAAAGTAGAGCAGAAATTGATTAAAGAGAAATCAGCAATTTATTAGCTGCATGTAAGTTATCATGTGGTGTGGTCACTTGCATAGTATAAATATGTAATGGTGCTACTTTGTGTCAAGAAATGAATAACATGTCATGTCATGGCTAAAGATTTCACAGATATCTTATTACTCTGCAGTGTGTAGACTCCACTGCTGCCTTGAAAGCGTATCACAGGCTTCCATCACCCTCCCTCCTCATAAAAAGGCAAGTATAAACGGGAAATTATATAAATAGCGTTTTGTGTGTTTGCGTGTTTTGATAACAGTGATCTGGAGTATTCGCGAGAGAGAAAAAACTGTCTGTATTTGGTGGAGACTCCCTCGGGAATATCTTTCACCTGACAACACAATGCTCTCCCAAGCTTTCTACGTCTCTCCACTCCAGTTCCAATTAACAACGTGCCTAGTCTCCGAGAATGATTAGGCTGACATCGATATTTGATATGGGAAAGTACTTAATTCCGTTAATCTCGTACGACAGAGGTAATGTGGAGAATAACTAGGTTACTTGCATTTCTCAACTGTTCCAATTACTGTGCACGGGGGACCAGTGAAACCAAGCGGTGAGCTCCATCAGTTACTGCGTTGAGTTAAAATGTGAAAAAAGCGTGCGTAGTAAGATAATGAAGCCATGCACAGATCCTTTATAGGAAATGCCAATTACTTTGCGCTAGATTAAATTTGATTAATAATGTGCCTATCTTATGTGTAATTTTTACACAAAGCATTTCAATTTCCCTTTTTAGTACGCAGTAGAACTCAATACAATTGTCATACTGATAACCTCAAACTCCCCCTCAGACCTCATTAATAATAGATTACCACAGACAGTTGCCTCAGTGTAGTACTACTGACTTTTGAGACGGATTTTGCTTCAGACTGGGATTCGCGTAGGTAATAACATTACAAAAATAACAACAAAAAGGACAAGGGTATACGTGACATTGTTTTGTTCGTCATTGTCATAAAAAATCAATGAATTAGGAAGGATACACGATGAAATTTACAGCTGCCACGGTTCATGGATAAAACCGAATATTAAAAGGTGCAAAGACTCATCAGTCAACTGCCTTCTTTCTATAATAAATTGGTAGCAAGTATGACAACCTTTTTTTAGCAATTTACTGCCTTCATCGATATCATAGCTTTCACAATTTGAGGGAAAGTTTGACAATAGAATCAAACACGGATATATCTCCTCCATCAACAAAAACTTGGATAAGTCTGTGGGAAAAGTCACCCTACATTTATTTATGGAGGCAGTGAAAATATGAGGTTGCATCTTGGAGGATTTGTGACCATCACATGAGCGTAGATCCATATTTGTGCAGCGGGAGCAGCAGTCAGTGAAGCATGGACTGATATAGTTTCAGAGGCACTAAAACCATAATAATATGATTTATAAAAAAAGGGCAAGATCAGGAAAACTCAAGCACACAAAAGAATGAGTTGAAGCTGTATTATCACAAAGGGTGAAGTGAACCGTGAGCTAGACAAAAAATGCATAAAACCGTGATATGATGATAGCGATATATATTCGTCCTAGTACAATTACTAGAATTACCCCGAATGAATACTTTTTAGCTATAGAAGAAAAATTATATGAGAGATAGCCTCCTTTCCATACTTTACTTTTCAATTTCTTTCCTTTTTTGTGTCATCTCCGCTTCCAAGGATTTGGATTAGTCAAGAAAAAAATAGGACAGGAGCAGCAGAGGTATTAAAGGAGTAAACGTTCATCAGAGGACGGACCACAACCAGAGTGGACACTAGTGAAGAAAAATTCCGCGGTGTGGTCCACTGACGGCATCCCATAATTACGATGGATGACCCAAGGAAAGTTGTAGCAGGAATTTCTCTCCACCATACTAACATGATTTCAATTAGAATGAGCCATGCTACAACTTACCCATCCATTTTGTGACATGGACGGAAAAGATATGGCAAGAAAGCGGGAACAGCTCCGTTCATTCTCGGTTAGAAGAAGCGCTTTCAGCGTTCCATGTGCTACCTTTTCTCCAACCAAAAAAAAGGATTCTGAATGCTGAGTATTTTTTCCCTGATTGTATATATTGTTGCACCCTAACGCAATTCTGAGACATGACAGAAACCCAAGTATTCAACTTTCTTTTTTTCTGGTATGTAATATTTATTGCAACCATATTTTTTGCTTAAAAAGCGAAAGAGAATTTTGGAAAAAAATATTGAGTCTTGTAACGCTAAAATAAATAGGAATGCATGCTCTTATATTGAAGTCCCCTTCTCTGGAATTCGCAAAAAAATATTATTTTTGCTACTGGCTCAATAGCCAATAATGGAACAAAATGGTTAGCTCAACTATAAAAGCTCCTAAAAAGTCCCTTCAAGTAAAAAAAAATCCATACAATATATTTTCATGTCTTGAGCCACTCATGAGTTAAACCTACCACAAAGTTTATTCTGTGGGATAAAGCGCGACACTTATGCTTCGCATTACGACTAACATAACATCACTTTCCATGAGAGAATGTTCTTTTGAAGAAGATCCTTTTTTATTTTCCTATTTTACCGTCAATTCAATTGTGTTCTTCATGTGGCTCAATATTAAATACGTTTGTAATGCCGGCTGAAGCCTGTAAATTTTTGTTGTTAGTTCAAAATGATAACTCTATCTCAAATGATGACTTTTTTGTTGCACAAGTAGTATCCTCGTAACAAATCAAGTCCTCTGGTTCGCCCTCCTTTTCATCATCTTTCATATCCGGTATCATTCTATTTACAAAACGTAAGACCGCATCGTCGCCCTCACATTCCTTCCAAACAACGAATGGAAAATAAACACCAGAATCTTCAAAAATTCGACTGCTAACCTCTTTGCTAAGCCATTTGTCATGAAAGCTATTGGACAGGTGTATTCACACGGGCTTTATCTGAACTCCTGACATTCCCGCTGTCACCAAAGGAAAAGATAACACTAAAATATTACGGCAATACGGAGACATTTGCATTTCGAATTTTGCACCAGGGAAACATTTGTTCGGTGAAGAAGAAGGTGATGTTAGAAGGAAGCAATAATGTGTACAACTCCACACATTTTCTTCGCCATTTGGTGGTTGTTTCTAATTTTAAAAATACTAATGCCAAGAAAAAACCTTCAAGTTGTAGCTACTGACTGGTGACAAATGTAGGTACTCTAACTCGACCTAAAAAAATATGAATACAGATAGTCCAGATAACAAAAAAAGTTACATGCATAATTCATTGAGGTTAATGTAGGCAGTGAAACCGCTTTTGTTGGCTCACATTTGCTCATGAAACCTGACCCAAGAAAGGGAGCAGAATATATCTTCATTCACTCTTATTTACATGGATTCCCTTTCACTCAGACATGACAAATGCATTAAAACCGATACAATATTGAACCATTTCAAAGGGAACGTCTTCGAACACAAATTTTGCGTGTGTTCGTAGCTTGATCCTTCCTCTTCTCAACAGACAAGCACAACTGATTTCCTAATTCAATGAAGCAACTCAAGAGGCTTTGCTGTTGTGTGGCAATCATTATATCAACTAATATACAACTTCTCAACTGCCTTGCCGCTTCATTTAAATAACTGATTTTATTTATTTATTTTTGTATTATCAAATTATTTGATACATTGATGTAATAATTTTAATCCAAACTTTATTTGATTCAACACGTGTCTCTTTTTCGCGAGCAAATCCGAAGCTCAGTTGGGCGACCTTTCTTACATCGAGCTTCAATCCAATTTTATCTGATGCAGAAATGCTCGTGTGCTTTCAATAACAATGTTTTATTTCGACTCTAGAATGTAACTTTCATTTCAGTGAATTCTACAAAAAAAAATACAAAACTATGCTGAATGACAGTCACTGTTGTCATACATAATTTATCAATGGTTCTAATAAGTTATCTTATTGTTGCCAATGTATTCTGGGCATTAGTATAAAAAGGAAACTAAATCAATAAAAAAATCCTTCAATATGCATGAATACATGTAATATTGCAAATATTTTTGTGTGGAGTGAAAGGGTTGAGAAAGGAAGGAGTATTATGTTTATGTACACACATAAAATTCTATTATTTGATGGAACATTAAGAAAAAAGCAACAACGAAATTCGGAAGCCCCTTTTTTATTTCAAATGTAAGCATACTTGTGTAGGGAAGAAAATCGTGCATGCACCAAAGGACAGGATTAAATATCAAAGTTTCGAATCCTTCCAATACAACGTGCACTAAACTATCACTAATGTAAACAATGCAGAGAAGAGAAAGTATGTAGAAAGTAAAAAAAAGGGAGAAGTTTGTGTTTTTTTGTGCACACATAATTTCCTTGGTATTAAAAATGTGCCTCTCGAAATCACACTGGAGCATTACAACTGGAGTGCTGTTCTTTCCGGATGAATCCAACAATATTATGAAAGCATTTCCACTGAGAAGTGGAAAACACAAAAGGACATATTATAACCGTGTATTCCTTGTGCATGAATAATGAATGCTAAATTTCTACGATATATATATTTTTTCTCGCTCTACGACTATCCATTTTTCTGCCTGTTTATGCTGGTGTAAAAAATAATGATATTCAATTCGCAACATTTCTCGCGTGGTAATCCTTGTTTGTGCTTCCAGTAAATTATAAATCGTGCGGATTGCTTGCTACATCAGAAGGAAAATATTGAACAGGACAGCATCATCTAAAATGTTACAAAGTTGTTCCGTCCCTGAGAATTAACTTATTGTTTGTGCATGTGTGCAGATGTGGGTGACCTCGTTAACCTCACACCAACCTTCAGAAACTGTTTGTGTTGAGGTAATGGAAGGTGAGTGTTTTCTCCCTGCTTTCACGTATGCATGTATTACAATGCCCCGTTTAGTTTTCAAACCGATTATCGAATGGTTTGATAATACAAGTTGTTTGTTTACTACTTCTTGTCGATTCAAAATGAGCTTTATTGACTTTACATATCCCAAAATGCGTAAAAAAAAATTGTTCCCAATGAACATAAATTATGTCATGGAGGGTTACACCTACTCAAGACCTCACATGATCCTCTGTGCGTTTTACCAACTTCACAATTTAGAGCACTGCAAATTGTAGCTTGCATAAATAGTTAATTTATCATAACCCAATACATAAGTGGTAACATATCATCTCGGTAATGGAAGTTCTGAAATACATTTTTTAAGGAAGCCGTTTTAGTTTATTAAAAAGTAAGGTGGCTAATAATTATCTGGAAACAGTTTCCCTAAACTTTGCTATTAGTTAATTTAATATTATGAAGACGGATTGTCGCAGGAACCACACGAGCCAGTATTAGATGTGTGGCGAGTGAAAAATAAAGATCAGGTCATCCTCCAGCCAATCCAAACAAGCAGACGGCAGATCATCAGGTCACTTTTTCCAGTTGTCAATTTTATAGCATTGAAGTATATATTATGCAAGTATATTCAAGTTTCAGCATCCTCCAAATGTCTGCATTGGAGTGTCCATGTAAGTTCAATTCATGTGTATCGTCTAGAATTGCAATGCGAAAAAAAACGTGGAGAGGCTGGTATAGTACAGAATTATATTCTTAAGCATTCATTCATTGAACTAATCAGTTGCTCGCATCACAATTTCATCCCAACCTCACAGTTCAAAAAGTGTGACAAGATAGTTTCGACATCGATAGTCCAGGCTGGGTAGTAGGGTATGAGGAGTCATTACCAGAATTTGTGACTGATCTGATGGTGCTTGTGGAAATCTGACAGTTGAGGAAAACTTCCTTAATTTTTATTTTTGTCTGGAGAATTTAACTGGAAAGATAAAAAAGCCTGATCATTATCGCTATATATTGGCCCCTTAAAAGCTCCACTTTTACATATGTATATATTATGCACCACCTCTAGAAACTTGTGCAGCTGACTAACTGGCTGAATAAACATGATAGCTACGAACCAGATGAGCAAATAAATAGTAATTTGGGGAAGATACCGTGCTCATATGATAAGCGATGATATTATTCTGCAATTATGTAGTAGCTCCTCAAATAGGAAAACTGAACTTGCTGGATGCGAGGGAGAAGCATGTTGTATTTAATAAAGCAGCAAGTTCATTTTGAGAAAAGTTAGTTGAGGTCACATGAGCATAATTTAAACAAGTGTGTAGGTATAGGTACATTAATATTATTTAGATAGGTATAATATGTGTTCGCTCGCAGCATTCTGGCTTCTATCTGACATCGAATGCGCCTGGCTCAACATTACAAATGTGTTAATCATTTTAATCGTCATTGATTGGAAACTGGAGAATGGATAAGATGACGATGTCCTTTGCTGATAGTTCGTGTGCATGAAAGTAGTGCCTGTAGGTATCCTGCAATTTATAATGAGCAGTGTGCTTGTCTTTACAAGTTGGAATAATATGCAATCAGGCTGTTGCCTGTCACTTTTTATGAGTTTTGGGATGGGTGCTACTGACCCGCCTCGTGCATGATTTTCTTGATACTCTTCTGCACACTTCAATTTAGCTTCAAATTAGCTTGAGTCTGAGACTGGTTTTGCAAATGACAGTTATTTCAATTAGTCCATTAACGAAGAGCTGTTACATCTCATGCAATAACGCAGATATAACTGTATACAATGACTATGGTTTTATACAATCCATAAAAAGTTACTGTATCCAATCTTCAATTAGATAGGCATGAGTGCGTCATATGGATGTTTTGTTCAAGAATTTGCCCTCGTTCTGCTGGATCATTTACTACGAATATAGCATATAAAGTATATTTATAGTCATAATTTTATGGCCGTTATTGACTTATCAGAAACCAAATCTGATTTTGCGTATTTGGGCGAAGAACCGTAAATACGTATGTGCACATATTGTACATGCCAAAGGGGTAGTTTTGTTCAATGTGTTCGGCTCCCGGCGACGATGGACCATATTTTTTCTTTAGCTGCACCTTATCTGTGAAATTTTCTTAGAGAAAGCTACAAAAAATGTGAAAAAATAAGGGCGTTTATGAGATGATAAAATTATATAGTTTATATAGTGATGCCTTACTCCGCATGTGACATTATTGTGCAATTCTCTGGGTATTTGCGTAATTCTCACAATCAGACAGAGAACTGCGTTTAGCTCTAAATCTATTTCAGAGAATGTATTGAATCCCAGCCCTGGCATCATAATGTTTCCAATTAAGTAGCCGGTAATATTTACTGACGACTTAATGAAATGAATCACCAGTTTGTCCACCTATAAGAAGAGTTTTCACGAAGAAAGGGTTTTCAGACTAAAAATTTTCCGTTTCCCTAACTTTTAAGGATCCCGACTCAGATTGATGACTCATCACTCAAGTCCTCAGATTCTTCTGTCAGCCGTCACCATTGTCACTCTGAAACTTTGGTATCTAATTTTAAAATAATCCACATTAAATTCTGCCTACCCCAGAGACCTTATAGACCTGTTAAAGTCTTGAGAAAAGGTGATAGGAATAGCTCCATATATCGGTAGTGGTGAAGAGATCGGTGCGAAGAAAAGGGGTTTGCAGGAGAGGTATGAATGAAACCACCCTTTCCTGAGTTTTATCAATGAACCACTGTTTACACTACCGAGTCTCAGTTTTGAGCACGGTAAAAACCAGTAGTACAACCAACCACACCAAAGTCATCTCACCACCCACCCAGCAGTCGTCTCCAGTTTCATAAAGTTTGCACGGGAAAAAGGTGTACAAAAATAGTACGGAAGAACTCCCTTCATTGTCTTTCATTGAACAGGAGCAAGTTTCTGGAGTTTATGAATGAAAAGAGAAGGAGCAATTCCTTCCTGGTTGAAGATGGTTGAATTTTCTTGTTGAGAAGTGCTTAAAATAAACGAAGCGTAGTTGGATGGAGCAAACCAGCTCAAGACAATCTCTTTAAGGAAATAATAAAAGTTGTATGTACCAGAAATGCGATGTGAAAATAATGACAGGGAAAATCGGTACCAAGTAGTGATGCACGTACCTTGCAAGACACACATATACAAACTTCGGAACACCGAAACTAATTTTTATTGCCGTATATAAAAAGTATCCCAGCATAACCAAAAAGGAAGCAACCCTTGACTTTTTTTCCGTGATTCTTTCAGCTTCAATATATTATGTGAATGACTTATCAACTTTTATTGTTTTTGAAATTGGGCGTGCTGGCATGTTAGTTTGTAATCACAAACAATGTAAAAAAAATGAGCACTTGAATTGATTGCTCTGCAGTAATAACACTAAAGCGATAAAGCTGTGAAATCCAGGGGTTGTATTCAACCAATAATTTTTTTAACGAAAAGGTTTCGTCTTTTTGCTGGAATCAAAAGCGATAAAGCTGTGAAATCCAGGGGTTGTATTCAACCAATAATTTTTTTAACGAAAAGGTTTCTTCTTTTTGCTGGAATCAGCTATATTTGTTGGTGTGAAATGAAAAATGAAATTATAAAAACAAAGTCGTTAATGCAACTGGATCGAATTCAGCCTTTAGAAAATTATGAGCTACTGCAACAAAACTAACTATATAGGCATAATTGCTAGATAAATAAAAAATAATCCGTCGTGTCCATTGACACGACGGTTTCATATGTTCACATTATTACACGGTTCATTCATTTTGGTCAGATCTGTCGATCACATAATCGTTCTGTACATTTTGCACTACTAAATATTTCACTGGAACATTGTTTTTTTAATCCAGTGCACAGCTTGATTAGCAAGTTCTATACTTAAAAATGAAACAGAATATCTTCATAACATGATCTTCTTAGCTACTGGAAACTCTGGCTACGGGTGTGGGTACATTTTCAAGTTCACAAAAGTGTCATGAATGAACCGTAACCTCCAGAGGAAGCGTTACTCATATAACATTGCTAAATTTCTTCTACAGAATTTTCACTTGGTGTTTTTTGTTTCATTCTGCTGAAAAAACAGTAACACATTAAAGCTCACTCACTCCGTCACAGGAGGATTGGAAGACTCCTGCTGTTGAAGTAGCCCATAAAAGTGAGAAAAACAAAAAAAGTGTCACTGCCAAAAGGTTAGACTTTAATGGCTCTGAGAGTTGCAGGGAACGTCTAGTTTTTACATTGTAAATGGCTATAAATGTATGTTAACATTTGGAAAACACAACTTCTTGTGCATAATGCTCATGCAGTAAAAAGGTTTTTAGTACCTTTTATGTCTGCTACCGTGCACCAGTATTGGAGCCGCACTTTAACACACACCAGAGGAAAAGAATAAGGTCATCACCACCACACAACCCCTGCCTGACTTTTCTCTGGCTAATTCAGAGCTGAGTTTAAAAGTAATTAAACGATTTTTTGGCTGTCAGGTTGACTATTTTTCTTTTGGGAAAAAATGCTTACAAACAAATAAGAGCACACAGGTCGGGTCAGGTTGAATTATGATTTACGTGGTGGGAAACATTTTCTTGGCCGTGAAATGGATTGCTCAAAAATGCCTTTGTTTTTACCAATGCTTGTTGGAATGAATGGGCCTGAGAGAAGGAATATAAGGAGGTAGGATGGACCATACCCGTCCAATTGTCTTTGAGAGAAGAGCGTTCAATTCTCATTTGACTGGTACGAGTTGAGTGTTGTCATTCGATGAAAGTAGTCATCGTGGAGATTGGCCTGATGTGAAGATGTTCACGAGCAAAGAGTAAGACAAGACGTCCGGTCGGCGGCTGCCTTTTTGGCTCACTCGATCTTGTTCCACGAGAACAGCCACCATCGGAGGAGGGCCATGATTCAGCAAAATACTTGAAATATTTTTTACCCAGCGTTGTTTGTAGCAAAAATCTACACTAAACTGTCTCCACCATTACCAACTTGCAACACAGGAATAAAAAAAATTAAGTACAAGTACACAATGAATTTTTTTCCTCAGTGGAAGCAGCAAGACAAATTCTCAAAGGTCAAGTTGGACTACGGGCACGATTTTAGTGTTCGTAATTGTGTAAGGATTTCCTTAAAGAGATTTCAGGAGTGGATGATGTATCTTTTTACAATAATGAAGGATAAAATGACTGGGGAACTGTTTTTACGCATCATGTTGAAATCCAAGGGTGGTCATCCTGGGAATTTGAGATAGAGAGAGAGAGAGAAGGGTCTTATCTAATACGGGCTCAGGGGCATCGTGAGACAAGCGATTAATCAGCCTCTTTTTATAATTTGGCATAATCCTTGGATCCTTAATGTTGTTACTCGTCCTTAATCTTATTATTCCCAACAACCTTAACAAACATAATTATGAAACGAGAAGGTAATTACCTGCAGGCAATTAGTAGCCTGTAATGAAAACAATAATTTGATTAAGCCGTTGTTGACCCAAGCCAATTGAATGAAGATTAGCAGATACCAGGCAGATGTACAATTTAAAATGTAATTTATTTTTACTGTTATTGTTATTGCCACCTCGTCTTGACTGAAACTAATAATTTAATTTCGTTTGCAGACACACTTTTTTCACGTGCACTAACCAGTCAGCAACAATTATGATTCAGTACATCCCTAAAATTATTATAGCTATATAATGATGTCGAAAAAATATTAGTTTATTTTTTCTGAAGGAAGGCATCCATGCAACTTTCCAAGCACATAATTTTTTTTCAAAGCAGGAGCCATCGTCTTACTTTTATTACTGCATAAATACACATATGATAATAATCATAATGAATGACAGAAAACGACAGACAGTGTGCACAGGAGAAGTGAAAATAGATTGGGTAATTTACCTCACACAAGACACATATTTTAAGAAGAGTTTTGAGCCAGTACTCCCGTCGCTTTTATATCCTCATAAAACACCCAAATCGCCATCGGTTCTTGGGAAACATTAAACTAGTTTTCAAGGAACGGGTGAGAGCGTTTAAGGTGATGACTGATGAGGTCCAGAAAAAAGAAAAGAAGGCTACTGGAAAAAAAGCCTACTAATAATAATATTGTGCATTTTTACACCCCTTGAATTTCTCTATGTTACGGAGACCATGGATATAATATGATGCTTCACTCACGCATCACACTTTTTTGGAGGTAATCCTTTTACTGCTTTTGGAAAGTATAAGTAATAGTGAGTTCTTCATCCAGTCTTCCAGTCAAGCCATTATATGATTATCTAACTTGCAAGCTGCGTGGGTTAACTGCCCTAATTCCGCTCAATAAAACAAGACACATGTACACTTTATAGCTCCAGTGCAAGATTGCTTGTAATAATAAAGTGCTCCCCCTCAAACTCAGTGGCCTGCATACCAAAGAAAATATATTTTGGTAGGATTCTTAACTGTTAAAAAGTCATATTTAAGAATTACACGAAATAATCTTTTGCATTAATGAAAAGGATTAAGACAAATAATGCGGAGATAATGCTATTATTAATGTGTCTCTCCCTAAAACAGTGAATGTAGATAAGAAACAGACATTTTTTAAATATGCAAGACGACGTGGTCTGCATCAGACATGGAATGTATTTTTTGTAATTTTAGTAGCGACCACCGCATTGCTCTTGTTACTATTAGGTTCAAGATCAATGCTCACGTCTTTGGGCGAACGTTCCTAATCATTATCATTTATTGTTTCGTCGTTGGTCAGGAAGCTGCCGCTGCTGAACTGGTTCGTTTCTGTCGTTTTGTAGGTAATCGGATTAGAGTATGCACAACTATGAACTATCCAATTAATGTGCAAACACTTGAAGAATGCAACTTCATGAATAATGAAAGTTACACTTGTTGAGAAAAATTTCCATGATTAGCGTGGAATCACACCCAACCCAATTCCTTTCGAAAGTGAGAAAAATGATGTCTGGTATGAAACAGTTGCACTTTCAAAAAGTCATCGTGTGTGGGAAAAGAAGCTGCTGCATTGCTGGAGAATTTTTACTCTTGCTTGGCTGGACTATCAAAAAACAACAATCCGACAATGGACCCGTAATATGATGCACTTGTACTCTCCAGAAAAAAAATAAGTATTACTTATTATAAGATTTAGATGACTTGGGCAGGCAAATGTTATCATCACTTTATGACGTGTATTTACACACATATTACGCGAAATGATCATGGGATTTGAATTGTCATGATAAAAAGTAAAAGTGGATTTTTTTCTTCAAAAATATTCTTGAGCAACGATATACGATGGAAAATGTAGTACGCAGATGAATAATGTAAATAAGATGTTATTCTTTCTTACTATTAGCTTATCACATTTTCTTGTGTGTGTTTACAAGTGAGGCGTAAAAAAGGAATTCAGTAGGGCTAGCAGTAGTTTATGACAGGCATAATAATTTGTGTGCGTAAAGTAAATAAATGTTGTGTAAGCAATGCAAGTGAAGAAGTGAGTGGCAGTGATGATGTGACGAGCATCATTATGGAGGAAAGCCTTTCTGCTTGATTTTCTTCGGTGGTTGTGGTGTGTATTTGGAGTTGGAAATAAATAATCTGGTTTCATTGCTTTCAAACAGCTACGGAACTGTATCATACATTTTTCGTTGTCTGTTAAATGCATGCAGTAAGCAGGTTTAAAAAAGCATGCCTTTACATGTCTAAATTTATGGGGGCGCGGAGATATCCATGAATTTGTACATATTTTACGCACCCGGTATCACAGGATATTAGTAAGAGACAAGCAAGAAAAAGGCAGTTACTTGAAAGCACTATTTCGAACGGAGCATATTTTCTCGGTTAAAAAAAATTCCTACCCACTGAAGAATTAAAAAATATTTAGAGATGATAAGAATAACAGCAATACGGTAAAGAGTCTACATATATATAAATTATTATGTCATACTGAGCTAAATAAAAAAATTATGAGTTAAAAAAATTGTTAACTGCATGAATGAAGCCAAGATATCCGTTCCTGTGAATTACAAGGAAGTAGCAGTTTTATTAACTAATAATTTGCATTATTATTATCATTTATTCCTTGGCTATATGTCATCATTGGGTGGAGGCACTTATACTTGACTCATCCATAGAAATATGGAGATGACAAATCACTAGAAGAGTATTTTTTACTTTCAAGGTACTTTTCCATTTGAGCTCCTAACAAAAAGACAGGTTCCCTTCTGCGCTTTTCATACCTGATCTTCTTCAAAGCTAGAACACCTTAATTGGCTGGTCTCACTTTACTTTATCCAATAGGAGTGTTCAGATCCTGAATAGAAATTGACATGTCTCGACTAGCTTTTCATATATTTTCAGCTTCAGAGATGCATGCATGCTTACCTTCGTCCCTCCTACAGGATTGTCACCTAAATTTAGGGTGCACGAAAGGGACTGGTGATGTTGCGCACTTCAGCTTCTTGATGAAGTACCACGTGAGACTCCCATTACCGAATACCTGGGACAAAT
>JAHZNF010002415.1:0-12074 GCA_027744215.1 Troglopedetes dispersus
TTGTAGTGATGCCTTCTCTGCAGAGTGGGGAAAAGAAGTATGTAGAGTAGAGCAGCTTAGTGAATGTTATGCAGAGTCGAAATTTAAATTTCTCGTGTCTACGGTGGCCAAATTGAAAAGTTATACCAAACTCGCGATGAACTCAATTAGCCTGTTCGAATGATACCTCACTTACTAACACTATTTACGAAAAAGTTTAATTTAAAATTGGTTGACCTTTGACCTGAAAGGAATTAAGCTCCGTGTAGCCCATTAAAAAATTCGCTCAAGCAATTTTCATCATCTATAATGTTGACCACAATATCGACTTCCTGTATTTCGTTTAATGAAAATGGACTCATATTGCAAAGGGCAATAATAAAATGTGGTAGGAACTGCTCGCCTTCAATGTGCTCAATTTATAATATTATGCTCATTACTGACTCATTAGTACGCGTCATTAGAAACGTTGTGACGCTTAAGTCTATAGTCGTTATTCAAATGTGATTAGGTGCGTGGTAACTTTTAGTTTGTAATTTCCCAAATGTCAGTTCTGAAAACCTAACATTTAACGCCCCCATACAAAAATGAATTTTAGTCAAGTTTCAGCAGCTGAAGAATAATTATGCTTTACACATACTCTTTGAGCTCACTCTTTTCGTTTTCAAGTTAGAATACTGAATGTATAGAAAAAGCAATGCTCCACACATGTATTATGCATGACCTTTCAAATGTCGCCAAGTCGCAACTCAGTTTCCAACCGGTACTTTGCATTTTTCTGTTGAAAGCTTAGAAAATTTAATAATAGTTTTAAATTCCAAATGGTAAAAGTTAACAATACTCACCTTGTCAGAATGGAACTGGCATGTACAACTCACCGGAAAAATTTACAAAAAATCTGTTTAAAATACAGAAAATGCGAAAAGTAATGCGAAACGCCACAAATTTTCCTTGGAAGGCAGTTTTGCCATTACGTGTTATTTTAAAGAGGTAAAAAACTTTTTTACGAAACAGCACTGAGACAACCTTAATAGTCCTTCGACTTGGTATCCTCGATGGAAAACTGCCACAAAAATTCACCTGTCGGTCGTACTGCTTGAGGAGTGTAATTCTTAACGGACTTTTCGTGCTCCCAAGGCCGCGAATATTAAGGAAAACCCTCCTTGCAGGCTCAAGATTCTCGCAACATATATTCCCATTTGTACTAACAATGAGATGAGAACTTTATTTTTGCTTAACCTTTCTGCTTTAATATCAAATGTCACCATGCACAGAACTGAACTGAAACTGACCCAAAAACTAGAAGAAATCTGTAAGCCTAGCTTGCGCAAGCAAATGTATCCTGTTTGCGAGCTACTTTTTAAAATGACATTTTGAACAGGATCCAGCAGGAGCGATGTGGGAAAGTTCTGAAATTCTAATTATGTCATACATAAGACACGTGCGCTATCACGGATGACTACATTTTGTGTTCATGTATGCATACATCTTTTATTGCCGACGTCTCATCAACGTTCCTTTCCAACTTCATATACATAAATATAAAGAGCACACAACAATATACTAATTTGTTAATAACAAAAGCATATGGTTTATTTTAAAATATGTGTTGCTGATATAATTTTGATGAGGCACAAACATACGTGAGTATAATGCAAAAGGTTTCCAAAATCACCTAATGCAAAACATTATGCTTTTCCAATCTTTTCTGAGTGATTATATTCTAAAACTTGATGTTCGAATAGTGTGCAAACATACAATATCAGTAAAGTGGAGTAGGCGCACATGTGGCACATTTTTCAATGCCGGTCTATGTCCCATAATTTTTTTTTACAACCGCACAGAACTGGCTCAAAGTCATGGTATAACTCAATAGCAAGATCTAATGAGATGGGTTGCCTGCCTAACTAGAATTAGCTTAGGGTATCGTGTATACAAGATAAATGTGTGTTCTGTAATGTATCCTCACTTTTGTGAAACGACTATGTCTACACATTTTTTTGCACACAGAAATAGGGAGTAGCTAGTTCATTAAAGAAAGCTGCAACTGGTGTAAAAGTAGTTTATCATGCATCATGAACCTTTTTGTACATGAAAACAGGACAAAAAAGGTTATCTACTCCGAGCAACTCTTAATCTCTTTAGAAGCAAAATAGTTTTTACTAGAGACTTTCGAGCGGTGGGAAAGAAGCTATTTAATCATATGAACCTTCTTCCTGCAAACTTTGAAGATGGATGGTGGCATTATCCTGTATCTTATTATGCATATTACAAGCACATTTCTCAAATACATGTATAATGCATGTACCATACACTGGATGGCTCTAATAATAGTGCTTAACATGATGTGGTCTTGAAGGTTGCAATTTCCTTTGCCGGATCTGTGTATGTTTTACACATTGGACAAGACGTGTATAGATGAAATTCACTTTTCATACATAACATTATGTAAATGCATATAGAAGAGTGTATTTATCTGAAGTCTCCAAGAAGACTATTAAGATAAAAATGTGAATATGTCACAGTCACACATTTTCCTTTCTCTTCTTTTTTTTCCGTTGGCTCACTTCATTGTCGTATCTTTTCACTTGATATGCTAGAGCCCGCGGAACCATTGCAAATTTGATGAGCTGATGAAGGTGACATTGTGAAAAACTCATGTACACATTTTCTCCTGTCGTTTGTCCCCAAAGTTCCTCCATCTTGCTCATCTCATCAGTTGATTATGTTGGAGAAAGAGGACGAGGAAAAATATGCCTACGAGGGAAAAGGAAGATTTTTCTTGACGGAGATGGCTCATTGCATTTGAAATTCTAAACACTTCGTCTCATTTATAAGAGAGCTACTTGAGGAGGAACATCACATAATATATCCATAATAAAAGTATACAAGCATAATGTCAACCTTTTTTCGGTGGCATGGCACAAGGGACGTGTGCTTGTGTTGGCGTGTGCGTAGTGCGAAGGGAACTCTGATGCTTTTTCCAAATGAAATTTCAACCTCCACGACCAAAGCAGATGCTGTTTCGCCAGAGTACACCGCAAAAGAAGGAAATTCTGCTAAGTATTCCCATTTCACTTTGTTGTAAACCAAATAGATTTGTTGTGTGTAAGTGAGCTCAAAAACAAGGTACATAATATTACATTGCAGTCAAAGACGAGAGAAAGCAATCTTTTGCTGTCACATGGTTAGCACGATACGAAATGGGGCTGGCATACTTCCCAAAAGTCTATTTCCTATCTGAGACAGAAAGTATTTTATGCATATTCAGCAGTCCCATCACTTCAACAAGGACAAAATAAACCAGTTCTATTCTAGTTACATAAACATCCTACACAACTTACATAAAATCTAACCTCGCGCCTTTCACCGTTTCCCCGACGTTTGTTTGTTGTTGCAGAAAAGCACTTTTGGCTTTCCTTTTTTGAGAAAGGTGGCAAAGGTACTTCACAGATGTGGAAAGGCAATCACTATTTGCCTTTCCCATACCTTACACAAACCATTTCTACCCGCTGTTCTATCCATTATATATAGTTCTTTTGTGGAACTTGAGATAGTCTGAGTTTGCAGTATCCATGTAATGTAATACATAGAATGTGTGACAAAAAAAGAGCGGTGCAATAGAATTTTATATTTCAATTTAAACCAGATGTTCGAGAATGTTGGTATCACAAAGTCTGAGAGAAAGTCTCCGAACTACCCTTTTAACTGTACTGCATTGAAATGCCTTCAGTTTAAATGGAAGATAATATTTCTTACGAAACGGTAATGTGGATCTTAATGTCATTATTGTCAGCGGAAAGATTTTATGCGAGATTCCAAAGAACAGATCGGAATGTGTGCTCTCTGTGAACGGAGAAAATAAGACGGCTCATTAATCATACTTGTTGACCTTTAGCTAATGGTCGGTGTGTCTCCTGACATGAACGCTTTCACTTGAAAGCATTTTCTGCTGAGCTACCAGAGCGAGAGTGTAAGTTCATAATACTTGCGAAAGAGTAGGTATCGCGTTGCAAACGACAACTTCGTAAAGGGTTGGGAAAATAATGGGAAAATCGTGTCTCTGCATACAAATCGATTTTAACGAAAAGCCGTTTCATAATATATCGCAGGGAAGCACGTCTCGCACATACATTATTCTAACTAAATATCCGCAAATACGAGAGAGTCAGAGATTTCGTCTTTCAACTTTGCAAAATATTAGTGACGCGAATCGCGAAACTATTTAAGTCATGAAATGGAAACAGAGACGCTGACAAAGCAAAATGTACTATATCCCTCATCCAAGCTCAGGAACTCCTTTGTTAACCCATGTCCTTGTTGTTCAGTTGAAAACAACGCCCTTTCAGGCACATGCATAAGTAAGTTTATTCATTGTGACACTTATCCTTTGCATTCTTGATTGATTGTGAAATGGATAACGTGCTGCGTAAATATTACTCCGCGCACTTCTCGCGTTGGTTTCATTTTTTATTAGGATACATCAAAAGAACAGGACTTTTCCGTAATTGATGATCAAATAGGTTTTATTGTGAGACTGATTTATGGATGGACCGATGCATGTGGCAGATAAACAAGCAATCTATTGCAAAATAAGAATGATTGTTAGATAAATTTCTTCCCACTTGGCATTGTGTAGCCTTGAGATGTTACATTCAGTAGTTATGTGATCCAGGTTTCAGAGTTTCTAAACTGAATCCCTTTGTACATTACTTTTTTATGAAAAGAAATTAAATAGCTTCCCCGCAAATTCAAGGAATTCAAGGTCTTAGCGCAGTCTTTCAAATTCAACGATGCATACTAAGTTACCTCCGATATTACTCATTATGTTCTCGGTTACTCAGTTAGAGAAAAACTGTTTATTCAATTTATTTTGATCAACTTACATATTAGCAGAACCTGAACACTGAACACATAAGCCCACCAGCCGAAACGAATTGGGGTAGTATGTTTGAATTTCTTTATTAAAGCAAGTAAATTCCCGGAAACTTGAAACTGTATGCCAAGCAGCAAGACATGCTTGGAAATATATTATCAAGCTTGGAATAAATCATAGTCTAGATCTGCTGTGGTTTTGTAGGGAAAGTTCTTTGATTACCTGACTACCATCCCACCCTTATTTATAATGTAACCTGAGAGTTTTTTCATGTACACATGTTTGTGTACATGAAGTACCACCTATGTACACATGAATATTT
The DNA here is from genome assembly GCA_027744215.1 of Troglopedetes dispersus. Taxonomy (NCBI): domain Eukaryota; kingdom Metazoa; phylum Arthropoda; class Collembola; order Entomobryomorpha; family Paronellidae; genus Troglopedetes; species Troglopedetes dispersus. The sequence continues at coordinate 5,178 of JAHZNF010002415.1, forward strand.
TGTTTCATTTCCAAGCAATCCTTCATGCTGCATCATGTGGAGTTCTCATCCTCATTTATTCATTAGGCAAGTATGAGAAAAATATTGCTTTGTTGATTTAGGACTTCTTCGAACTAGTCAATTATAATTTCTCTATATTTCTTTGTATCCAATTACAATTTTTTACAGTTACAATTATGATCTTGCGTTGAATCTAGAATGCTACAAACCGAAATAACAGAAAACCGATGTCTCCATTTTTTCTGTTATGTTCTTTGAATTAAAGCCGAAGTGAGTTATTCCAAGAATTATTGCAATAGAAATATCTTCCAGATGCTTGTTCAAAGCATATTTGAAAATTGTTCTTTTGTTTGTTTCCACATTTTCAGAATTTCGCAACAGGAAAAGTATTCGAATATTACAAAGTCTGAAATAGCTCTCCAGTTTTATTATGACTGTCTGACGAAGTCTTTCACGAACGAAGCACTTACTGCTGTGATAAAAAAGAAACTATATTGCAGACAAACGAACCTCCAAAAGCCAACCTAAAGAAAATTCCAAGTAATAAACAAATGAACGCAAATTCATTTTTGTAGAATGGAACATCCTCCTTTACACCATATCCGTCAAGTAAACTTTTTCATGTTTAACCTGTCTTTTTTGCAGTGCCGTAATATTTAAAAAATGAAAGGGAGTTCCAGATAGCACGTCATGGTGGAACTCATCATCCTGATTTCCCTGTCTGTTTTGAAGTTTCGTATAATGCTCGCAGCATTTTGAGCAGCAAATGAAAGAAGACAGAACGTATGCAAACTTTTATGTCCTTCAATTTATCCACTGGTGCATGTTGTGTAGTGACATGATGCGGAGAAAGTAGAGCAACAGTGCACGTACAACACAAAAGACAAAGAGTTTTCTGTCTCAAAATGGATATTGCTGGAGCCATTATCAAGGCGAACAGTAATAATACGTTATATGGAAGACAAAAAGAGAAGTAGTAGAAGTAGTCTTAGCATGTTGAAACCTTAAGTCTTGACAGACATACGAAAAATTCCGTGATTTGTACCTATTTGTATAGCAAGTTATATTTTCATAGTTTCAGGGAACAAAAGGAAAAGGTTTCCACTTTTTCTTATGGTCGTATCACACTAGGTTAACTCACACACACGCCAACTACCCTGATGATTGGTGAGACGTGGAATGAAACCAAAACCGAGACGCCATGATCATTCTTCTTTTCTCTTTTGAATTTGAAGGGAAATATAAAGACACCATCTAATTGAACGGAGTTTCTTATTACACATATATATACTTTATAGTCAGGCAGGTAAAGTGAACCCGTATGTTTGCATTGTCATTGTCAAACCTACAACAATACTCCGTAATCTTATAGCTAACAACAAGGAGGCATTAGTTTATAATGTTATCAGCATGAACTTTGTGTGAAAGAATTGTAGCCTGCAGTTTTCACTGACTACTTGAAAAAAACTCAATTCTTCTACGTATATTCACTTAAGTTAATGTAGGATGAAGAAATATTGCCCAAATTCGACAAACTCGACAGAGGCAAAAAACTTTCTCTTTTATACTTTCTCCCAAATTACATAAAGAAGTGAATAACACAAGAACGCATAGAAAGTGTTTAAGCTAACAAAGACATAGCACCCACCATGATGTCAGGCGATAAGCAAGTGGAACTAATGGAGGGCTGTGACATTAAGTATTTCATCTTGTACAACAGCCGTTATGCTATGATGATTATTGCAGCCTGCCATTTTCTATGCTGCCCCACTTTCATGGTGCGAACTTTTTCGCAAAAATTTTTTTTGCTGACTTCATTCATTTATGATAATATGAAGATATAAAAAATCTTCTCATTTACCTGAGCATTTATGCTGAAAAGAAGACAGGTGTGTATAAACAAAACTGCGCGAGCTGCTGTTTTGTTCAACGGGAAATGTCAAATGGCAACTTTTGAAGCCCCTATTCATCTAATAATAACCCCGAACTAATAAAAGTCAGAAGGGTAACCCACATATGGATCAAAAGGAAAATTGGGAAAATTTCACATAATACATCACTGTTCCAGTGAAAATGTCAAACGTTTCCTCTCGTAACTTACATAAATACCAAATGGGCTTTTGTGTTATTTTTAACAAAAAAATCTATTTATACCTAGAATAAATAGCCAACTTGCAAGCCAACAGGAAAGTCTTCTTTCAGGTGTGGTTATAGTGAGGATGACCGTGTCCAATAACGGTAACCCACATTTACGTAATGTGCCAAAAGTGTTTTCGTAAAATCCCCGAAACCTTTCTTTGACCATCTACTTCTCGACCGTTAAACTAGAGAGTCGAACATTAGCATTTGACAGTGAAATAAGGTCAGACAGAGCTCTTCACGATTGCCAATAATGTAACAGTTGAAAAACAGACGTTGACTTGGCTTGAATGTAGAAGTTGACAGGAAACCACATGTTTTTAAAGCATGTCATTTTGATGGAAGCTTGTGAGAGGAATGCGAATGCAGCAATGAAAAAAGGAAAGTGGTCCTTCTTGTTCCATTTACTAATCTCATGTGGAGCTAGCCCCCATAACGTACAGAGCGGAAGTCGCCAGAGTTCTTTCATTATAGTTGGGAATGAGTGGTGTGCGCTCTGTGTCGAAATTGCGAACTCATTTTACAAGCATGCATACAAATAGTTGTTAAGCAGAGGAGAGACGGGAAAATGAGGGAAAAGCCACAGTGTGGTTTTATCAGCAGAGCAGAACAAAACAGCAATGCATATAAATGTGGGACTACTACAATATGTGCAAAAGCAAGCAGGACGGACAGCTCAATCGTTCGTGCTTACCCAAATCATCAATCAAAGGAGCCAACCGAAGAGTAACTCCGACTAGTAACATACTCATAGCTAACAACGCTAACGCTGTGATAGCGATGGTCCACTTTGCTCGTCGCGCTTCATTCTTATCGGTAAATCCAAACCTAGGACGTGTTGTACGAGGACGAGGAAGTCTTCTCCGTGCAACTGCGGCCGCGAGGGGAACGGCGGTGGCCAGCCCCCTCTGGACGGCTGTCAAATGCCAGCCTGGTGCGAGCGTTCCGGAAACTGGAGCTGAATATGATATATTTGAATTACTCTTAATTAACTAAACTATGATCAAAATTTAATTACGATATCAGAATAAAAGTACATCTTGCAGTGATTTATAATTTTACAGAATATTTTGCTCGTCGGAAAATATGTTGGCCCTTAAATGGGCCGGTCCTCGAGATGTTTAAAGTAAGCACAGTAAGTAAGTAAGTACTTGAAGAGTGTGCGTTTTAGCAATTGTCCTTCTATCTTTTTCTATTATTGCTTGTTTTATAGTTTTCAAAATGTTTTCGTGTCCAATTAGGGAGTGTGAATTTAATTACGCAAGTGACAATTCGTTTGACGTACAATTACACACTATAGAAAAACATAATCAGCAAGTTGTTCCTTGTTTACAGTGCGATGAAAGGTTATTTTCGTATCTACATAAGCATCGTAGATGGGTGCTTATGCATGTATTATGCTTATGTATGAATTATGGTGAAGTAATAATTTGCTGCTTTTGTTGTAAAAAATTCTCATTGTACGGAGGAATGGACTACCACATTAACCATCAACATCGGATCCTTGGAAAAACTTGGTGATATGTCAGTAGACCCCTTACTGGACTATATCATCCTCGATTGCCTCTTTTAAGAAGTGACAAGAAATGTTTGGTTAAACAAAAGATGTTTGAGTGACTGCTCTTACCAACCGATAAGTACTAGGTCCTCGACAAAGGTGACTTTATTGTGCTGTTCGATGTCCCTTACATGCGAGCAGCAGTAGTTTCGAATGGATATTAACTCATTGGAAACTTCAAGATCAACAAGAACAAGGGACATTCGCAAGACCTGCACCTGAGACACAATTGTCAACTGAACAGGTTAATGAAGTAGGTATGAGATGAAGATGAAACATGCAAATTGTTCACCTTGCTCCATGCCGCAACTACACGTATTCCAAAACGTCATTTGATAAGACTTTTTTGTCATCTCCAACGCGTCTCCAATGTACTCCATCTTTAACACTAGCATATGGAATACTCTGGAAGAACACTGTACTCATGTTGCAGACCGTCATCGCGTGCCAGGAATTATAATTCCAGACATACCTTCATCTTACAGTAAACTACTCTATATGTCTTCAAGCCCCATGCCCCATGTAAATGATCACACCTACTTCTAGTTTTATAAACACAAGAAAAAGTGTCCAGGAGATCAAGGAGATGCATACTTCAAATTCAAACTGAACAGGTTAATGAAGTAGGTATGAGATGAAGATGAAACATGCAAATTGTTCACCTTGCTCCATGCCGCAACTACAAGTATTCCAAAACGTCAGGAATTATAATTCCAGGCATACCTTCATCTTACAGTAAACTACTATATATGTCTTCAAGCCCCATGCCCCATGTAAGTGATTACACCTACTTCTAGTTTTATAAACACAAGAAAAAGTGTCCAGGAGATCAAGGAGATGCATACTTCAAATTCATGGAAGTACCTGCCACATGGAGCAAAAATGCATACCTGGAGGTTTTCAAATGCAATTATGTAAGGTGTCACGAAACATTCATCATTTCATCAAAGAGCAAGATCTGGATACACATGCACCCGAACGCAGATGTCCTGTGTGCAAAAAAAGCATCCGGACGAGGCAGCAGTAGCACTATAAGAATGTGTCAGATTTCCATAACTGCCAGTAGCATGAAAGGATTCACACATTGGAAAAACCTTTCGTTTGCAATGTGGATAAGCTTACAAGTTTATCAGAGGTCTCACAGTAACTCCTTGAAATATAAGTGCGCCCCATGTAACTCCCAAACCTATGATGCAAGTAATTTTCCAAGGCATTGCAGGAAAGCGTCATGTCTGAATAAAAAGGCAGTGAATGCTAATGCTGATCAATATTCAAATATTAATCCCAGGCTTGATCTTTCATTAAATCATTCAGTTCAAGAATCAAAACCTACTTCGACTAGGAAGAATGGAAGACGACAACCGTAGCGTTCTCTTGGTCCATCGGTCTCTAATAACCCAATGGCCCTTTTAAGGGCCACCATACTTTTCGAAGAGCAAAATATTCTGCAAAATTATAAATGATTTCACAGATGGAAAACTTGTATTTTTACCCAGAGAAAACTCATAGGTCACTGAAGTTGCAGGAGGAAGAGGAAGACTGGTCACGAGAGGAACAGTTGATGATTGTAAGCCATTAACGGGAGCAGTGTTTGACGAAATTGCCAGTCCTTCTGGAGTCTTGCCATTGTGGTGATTTGGGTGATGGTGACCCTGACCAGAGGGTCCGTTGAGGGATTGCCCAGACGAGGTGAGATCGCCCATGGAACAAGAGCGAGGGGTGGCTCCACTGCGAGTTCAAATTTTATCCGTAATAAAAATGGGATATTATTTATAATTAAAGTTATTCTACAAATACGAAAGGATTTGATTTTCTGTATCTCCATTTATTTTGTAAAAACATTCCATTCGATTGCGTTCAGAGATGTTTGACAAGTTCCCTGAAAAATTTCCTGATAAAACTGTTTCAATTGCTTTCTTCTCTATCAAACTAATTACCATTCACAGTTCAATTACACACGGTCATCCGTCTTTGTCGGTGTTATTATTGTTAGGTTTTCCTTTTTTAATTTTCAAAGCCGTTTTGGATCCTATTCACAGCAGCGTCATGCGTTTCGCAAAATGATTGATTAGCGCATATATCAGAGTAGACTGCAAAAGGTTAGTTGCCGAACTATTGTGCAGCAGCTGGCTCAGTTTGAAATCATCCTCCGAAAAGAAAAACAACTACAATGTTTCCCTCTTCCATTGATCCACGCAAAAACTTCACGGGTGGAAGAGTGCATAAAATATTCACAAGTTTTTTACTCACTTGTGCTGTCAACCTGGTACCACCAACATCCCACGCTCCAGTGTATTTGCTACTCCAGTAGTTTCCCTGACATGTTACATTAATACTTTCCAGCAAAATGTCAATCACAACTGATTGTTTTTCGAAAAGGTTAACTACGTTACATACAATGTCACTTTCCAGATCGAAATACGAACGTGTAAGTATTTTGGTAATCACCTAATAACGCATAACTGCTTGCTCTGAAATGAAATATAACTTTTGCTTAAGCAATGATGATTCAAGTATTGGCAGATACACGCATAATATGAACCAGGAAAATGTTCCACTTCTTTTTCAAGGCGTGCGCAAAGTGTAGGTTATATACATTATATATACTGTATTTGGTTCTATTGGGAGTGAGTACGTCAGAGGGGAACTCGTTAGTTTTAAGTTTCAACTGTTTTTTTTTAACTCGTGCGACCTGAAGCCGTACCAAGTCGAAAATTTGGAACACACATCCAGACACAAGAAGATTCGGTTTATGTTGATTCTTTTAAGTTTTCAGAACCTTTTATCCTTCAAATAAATCGTAAGAGTTTAGTTCTTTATTTTCTTTCATGTAAAATACTTTAGACCTTAATAAATTCACATTAGATACTATATTTTTCCATTCGACTGTACTTTAACTGGTTCTTCGTGCCAGAAGCAGAACCATGGATGACTCTCAACTGAAAAGATGAGTGATTCAGTCTGAAAAAATAATAAAAGAATGGATACATCGCAATTTACGTTTGACTCTTTTATTTTATAACGACATTTTCAATTTAGTGCACAGCAGTGTTCAAAGAAATTTTGAAGCACTTACTACGACACTCCTTCACTAGACTGACACTTTTCAGTAGGATTTCGTATAACTGAGAAAAAAATTGTTTGCACGCTTCGCTCCCTGCTTTGTACCAGTCAAGTCCTTTGAGAGTGTTTCTGGTTTA
>JAHZNF010002416.1:0-31113 GCA_027744215.1 Troglopedetes dispersus
TGAGGAAGAACGGTAGGTTTGAGCAAGTTCCCGAGGCAAACAAAAGGAGAAACGCGATGGTAAAACAAAGAATGAAACGACTTGAGAAAAGTGTATGTGAAAGATTTCTCCTTTAAATGCTTCCTAGCTTGAAATCTAAATTTATATATTTATTAAAGCCGATTGTAAGTGTCATTTCCAATTTCAGCTCCTTTCCTTGAAAGCCCTGTACTCTGATCGCTTCAATTTTTTCCTCCAAGCTGAGTACACTCCGTTCCCTCCTGGGAAAGAGGGAGCACAAGCGGTGGTAAACTGGAGATTTGGAGATCCACTTCGTGAAACAGAATTCCTGACCTCGGAAGAACTTAAAATATCCCCCGAAAAAATTTGCTCTGCAAATTTAGCTACTCCGAGCCCACCCTATATTCACAACTGTAGGAAACGTCTTTTCCAATCAGTCGTCAAAGGAGAAGGGTTTTCATTATCACGGTGCACCACCACTGTGTGCACCTTCAGAAAGTTAACGGATGAAAAAGCCGTCTGGATAGGATGTGCTTCTGATGGTTGCGATTTTTGGATCCACGCAAAGTGCGCAGGTTTTCCCAACGCTACACAGAAGCATGTTGACACTTTGCCTTTATTTTTCTGTCCTACACACAATCAATAATTAATATGTGTGTTTTGTAAGTATTTTAGAAATGTGATATATTAGAAATTTAATGCAAGTTTTAATTAAGCTTAGTTTGAATCATGATAGTAGTTTGCAGACACTGTGTCCCATCGATATGACAATTCAATAAACGAGACTCTAGAATAGTATGAAGTAATAATGAATTATATTTAGTCGTGCAGTTATTAATTATAGATCATAGAGCAAACCTAAATCGTAACGAAACCAAATGATCCCGCATTTTTACGCAACACAGAATGGTATAAGTAAGGAAACCCATTTCAAGAATGGGAGGAAATATTTACATTTAAACAAAACACTCCAGTCAAGATAAACTCATGTATTTTGTCATTTTCACTTTAAAAGCACTTAATTTGGCAGTTCGTTGCTGATCACTACAAACGGAGTTTCAGAGAAATCGCAAATTTAAAAGCATCCATTACCTTTAACTTACTGCTGATTTTACTAGGTATAAGCTCGGTTTAAATTCTCACACATAACCCAGTTTATTAAAGGTGCTGTTTTAACAGCAATGAAAAATTATCAATCATTTTTAATTTGTTACTTTTATTGACAAGTGTTCAGTCATATTTAAAATTACTAATGATCGACTTTCCTTCAGGTTTTGCTTCATATTATGGATTTGTATACTTTGTATACTTCGTTATAATTTGCTGTGGAAAAAAATTGCTTGAACTCTCAAGTCATCACATTCTTCTCAGAATTCATTACCGAATTCACTGATTATAAGCATTACATCTTGAAAGACTTTATTAATGGAATGGTGAAAAATTTATGTATCGAAAATGTCGATAACGATTTTGGATTGCATTACATTACGAATAAATAGTAATATTTGTTTCCGTCGCCGTGATATCTTCTATTCCAACCAATACCCTTTTGTGTTGTTCAGTGCTTATATCGTATGTTATTCAACGTTCAACCGTTTTGTTTCAGTGCTCAACTGATTCCACCTTCAGAGAACTAGCTGCAACATGCCCAGCACATCAACTTGGTACTGTATAAATATTGAAGATGGTGCTCGTTGCTGTTCCCATACTTGTGATATGTCTTTGAATTTGTGTCTTGTATGATGCATATTTTTTGGCTTGGCTTGGTATTAGCATTACCTACAAACAAATAAAATGTGAAAAATTGTTCACAAAAGCACTTTTTATTGTGCATTGTTTACAATGCATGTAAAAAAAATTTAACGATTCCATTTGTTTGTAAAAATGCGAAATTAATGTTCAGGTTGCGCTTAATTCGAATCCATTAATTTGTCACCGATGCATTTTTTATTATTGCAGGCAGGCATAAACGTAAATAAAATTCAATTTAAGGACAAAAATTATAACATGGCTTTTCATTCACATTCATGATGCATTTATCCACACCGTCGTTTCTGTTCAAAGCGCAACATAGTAAAGAGGTCGTGACTGCAAGTGTTTTCATGACCTATTATGAATAGGTCATGAAATGAATTCGATTCAAATTCAAATTTGACAAACATTTCTCAATAAGACAGATCATAATTTTCGAAGACAAAAAGTATACAAGAACCAAAAAATAACGGAAATGTCGCTGATCGAAACCATGACAAATAAACAAGTACCTTATATCCCTAGAGTCAAATAAATATATACAGGATTAGAAAACTTGAATATCCTTAGGACCCTTCATTGACTGAAAAAATAATTGTCAAGGAATTTAGTTCATTGTGAAGAGTCTCATCGAAAATACGGACCAACAACAGCATGATTTAGGGAAAACTATTGGCTGGTTGGAAAAGGCAAGGCAAGAAGGGTATTATTCTTCTTCCAGGATTAGTAACTTCCTTCATTCTCGTCCAACCATGATTTTACCTTTATACTTTCGTCATAGTCATGATAAACGTTTGTATTGCGAGGACTTCATTTAACATTTCGAGATTTGCCTAGGTTGACCAGTCTCACAAAAAAGAAAATCTTCCACACAAAGTTTCCTGTATAATCTATCAGAGTGGCAGAAAGGTGACCGATCCGTCACATATACGCGACACATACAAGTATATTATATTATACCTTTTATAAAAACCATGTCACGGCGACAGCCAAAGCATTACTCCGAAAATAATCCACACAAGGCCAAAAGGAATCGTCGTCCATCGAACACAATACGTGACGAAAAGTATCAGCTTTTAGTACACATTCTCTCAACTTTTGGTTGTCCAAACACACATCCAGTAGCAAGAAATAAAACCTGTGCTCAACATCAAGGTATTCCATACATTCTCCTGGTAAAAATAAAGTGGAGATCTTCCCGATCACTGAAACCCAGGAACAAAGAATACAAAAGTAAGTTTCGACAACCCAAAATGAATGTATGGATATGTGTGCTTCTTTTGTTCACATTTGTCATGTCTCTTCCATGATGCAGTTGTTTGCATGTCAAGTATGTGTATGTGTTTGCTTATTATTTGGTTTGGTCGTAAACGGTTTTTGTTGACGAAGGACGAAAAAAATGCTTTAGTGCTTCCAGCCAGTGACTTCAGTTGTTGTAGGTACCAAAAATGAAAGTGTAGATAAACCAGGCAGTTGTCGTCCGTGCAGGGCACCGACGACGAACAAAGACTCAACATTGTTCACTGGCTAATCATTATTATGCGAGATACAGACGGTAGAAAAGGGACGTTGTCAATTCTTGCTCCTTTTTATTCATCCTCACTCTGGCTTCCCTCCTTAAAAAGCTGCATGCAGCATAAATTTGGTTCCATTGAAAAGGTGTACCTAAAAATTACGAGTGCACATATCGTCGTCGTGCGTATGTTCACAGTTCACATGCATCTGTTGTATTTTTTTACAACTCTGGTAGAACTTCTCTAGCACATTATTATTACAGTGAAAGGTAACTGGTGGCCGTCCGTCCAAGCATACCTGTTGTAATTAAATTGATTGATGATAGCAATATGTTGAGAATATATTTCCTTTTTGTAATACTTTCCTATATTTCTTTAAAGAAAGAACTTCATGCTCTTGTCCGACCACCATCGCCGTTGTAGTCTCCACAAATGTATGTTCATGTCAACCTTACTCTGGTATATTATTATTGACACACGCAGACTAGTACATAATATATCATACACACACGGGCATTTTATCTTATTGTGTTGCTGATGATGATAGCGTTGTTGTTGATGTCGTGCTATGCATGGACAGATCCACAACTGTTACGGCGACGAACATACTCTTGCCCTTGTGTGTCATTCTGCTTCTCCACTTGGTTTCGGTAATAAAAAGGAACATTTTTATAGCACTTCTTATGACTCTTTACGCTTAATCCCTTGCGGCCATCCTATATTCTCTGACTTTCTCAACTTTTAACAACTGATCATCAAATGAAGGGCTTTCAAAGGCTCAACATAATGTCAAGTCATCAATAAACGAATTGCCAGAATTGGATGTGGATCTGTGAAACTTTACCTTCAAAGCATGTTGTGGAACTGCAAGAGTTCCAGTAGAAAATGATGCATTTTGCAATTAATAAAGAATCGGGCTCTTGAGTGCGNAGAAAATGATGCATTTTGCAATTAATACTTTATTGATACATATTTTGAGACATGTCATAAATGTTTAAGTTGGTGCACTCATTTCGTATCATGTAGATTCATCAGCTTTTTGAAATATAATAGCAAATTTGCTCAAACGCGCAAGAAGGCATATATGTATGGATGAAACTTTTTATTAGTGTGGCTTTTGTGACTAGTGACTACCTAAAAGGTGAGGTGAGAAAAGAGATTTTTTCCTCACCAGACTTTACTAACTGCTTGTCAAGCTGTAGGTGCTCACGTCTAACCATATATTTGGTTGGAGTTATGAACAATGATGCAAATGTGAACTTTATGTTCCAGAGTCATGGCTGGGCTGCGGTGTCCCATTTTCTTGTACTGTCGTGGCAGCACAAACGCTTACTTGACAGTAACCACATTTTCAATTTGAACAATATTAGGACGTCATTCTGTGGTGCAAGGATGATTATAAATAACATTCAAATCCACTCTTCTAGTGCCTTTCTCTTCGACGAAGGAAAATATGTATGTGCGAGTGTCGAGAACTGTGGCAGAATTCCTGTCGAATCTGCTGCGCCCGTTCTTACGGCTCAGTTCACATCGTTTGCATTATCCTTAGGTAGCATTACGATAAGGAAAAAAGTGCAGAGGCAACAGCAACGCGACGACATGAGCACATTTAGTAGTGGAAAGCATACTTAGCCAAGTCAGGATTTTTGGACACGCACGCACATCAAACTACAATATTTCAGCTCGACTCTACCTTCTCTCGTCGTTTTCCACAGAAATATCGACGACGATGACAACGATGATGTGGCTTACTAGGAACAAAAAAAAGAAGAAATGCTACATGTCGAGCATTCCTCCTTTCTGTATGGACCACGACACACAAAGACGAAAACATATGGCAAGAGAGCAGCATAGTTAGTCAGTAGTAAGTGGTGGTTGCTGCTAACTAAGCAGAAGAAAAAGTTTTTTTTTTACTGTTGTCGTCTTTCGTCGTCCTCTTCGTCTCCCTCCCTCGATCCCTCATTTTCCCAACCACGCTTGCTCCAAAAGAGCTCTGTGGCTGGCGGCTGGCGATGATGCCAGTTGCCGAGAGAGCTCCCTTTTCCTGCTCCTTTCCTTCTTGCATTTTGTGCTTCATCGTGATCACATTGATCACACAATGTGATCACTGAGTCAGTAGTAGCACAGCAGCACCAGTAAAAACGGCAGTACTGCTGCTCAACATAATATTGGCGTTTTTAGAATCTTTTCATGGATACTTAGTAGACAATACATATTATGATGATGCTGTTCTTGCCAAAGCTTTACTTTTACTTCTCTGCTCCTTTTCTACTGCTGGTGTCGCGTCGGGTTTGTTGCTACCAAAGAGAAATGATAATGTGTATTACCCGACAACGACGTGATGTGTTGAGGATGTTTTTTTTCAGGTTTCTCGTGTAGGTTGCTGCTACTGTTACGTGGAAGAAGAAGATGACGACGGACACGGAACCGTCCATGCTCAACATTTGCAGCCACCTTAATAATAGTGCAGCGATATGGCAGGGAAAAAATATGGGGAAAAGAGGAATGGAAAGCGTCGTCGGCACAGGCAGTGCTCGATTTATGTGGAAACTTAGACCGTAGAAACATGATGTGTACAATTTTTTTTATCGGAAGGGACTTTTAGCGTCACTCTCTCTTGTCTCGTTCTCAAATCTTTGGTTGTTAAGTAGGAAATGACCATGTTTTGCTTATCGTTATTCCTACCAAGTTGAGCGTTGTGGCATGGGAGTTTTGATTTAAAAAATCAATGCTGACTTGGTGCATTGGGCCTTAGTGTGATTGTTTCGCATGACGGGACCAATTTAACTTTATGTTTGTAACCAAAATGAATTCGCAATTTTCACCACTATTTTGGACAATTTTTTACATGATATGCAAAATAATTTGATATCCTCTCTCAATTCAAATTGGTAACTTTAATTGCCTCGTTTCCTCTCAATTACGATAACGAACATCAAAGCAGAAATACAAGACGACTCTGGCTGGCGGCTATAGAACAACTTCCCCGTTTTGCATAATGTGAGAAAATCTCAACAACACTGTAGAAGTAGTGAAGAAAATACTGACTGGAAGGTGATTTTCCCTGTTGCTTCTTATGCGTCGCTGATTTCTTAACGCTTTCCTGATACGTTTTTCCCATTACTTCTCGAAACTTTTTGTGAGTTAGTTAACCAACTTTTTCTTTGCTCTCGTGTATTTTCATGCGTGACGCTCAAAATATTTTTTTTTGCTGCGACGACAAACTTCTTTACGTGAGCGTGACAACGATGATGACGACGACTTTGGTAGTTGGACGAGGACAAAAAAGCAAACAGGGAATCATTGGTAAAAATAGATAAATAGTAGTGATACGATGGGGTTATATCATTGCATGCACACAGGTAAAACTCTAAAGTAAACGTAGGTATGCGTGTTTCTTTGTGTGTGTGAAACCTGTCCAACGAAAATATGACAACATGCAGCGGGTGACGACGACAACGACAGCGAAGCAAGTCAAATGATGACCATGTTTGCTAGTGTGGCGATAATGATTACACATAAAACGAGTGTGTGATGTAATGAGACATTTCGAGATGAAATTAGCTTTTCTCTGTTATAATACTTTTTTTGTTAAAACTATGGTACAGGTAAGCTATAGGGTGTTTAAGCAAGTCATTATTGTTATTATTTGGTCTCTTATCATTGTGTGAAAATTGGTGGAAGCTTGGACTGTGTATATTTTTCTCATCGTAAAAAATGTCTCTTCAGATATTATGACTGAAGTTGACGATGAGGATGGGATAAGTGGCTGTATAAATGTATTTATACACACACACCAGCCACCTTGTCCTCGCATGAAAGCAGATAATGATGACGAAGAAGGTTGACGACGACGATCAGTGCGCTGAAAAAAAATCCACAATGGCAGAAAAGGTAAATGCAAGAGTATGTACATAATGATACCTTTGTTCCTCTTCGTTGATTCGCACGGTGAGAATGGCATAACTATTATTCGTCTCGGTCGTCAGTGGTATCAACTTGCCACATAGCTGATCCGACAACTATTTTAACTGACAAAGAGAACGGGTCCGTTCGCCCGCTCGTCTCATCATCACTTATTATTATGTACGTAGTTTCTTGTGGTCTCATTCTCCCACCTCGTCCCTGAATAAATTATTTTCCGTCGAATGTAGCATCATCATATCATGGTGGTCAATTTTCCACCGTGTGTCATCATGGACGAGGACGACAATAATGTTGATCATTCCGAATTGTGGAATATGATGACTAGTCCGGGCTGGAAAAAGGAGAGAGTATTTTTTTTCTGGCATATATCTACATAATGTTGATAAAGTTGACTTGAGCACGGAGAGAAATACGTCGTCGTCATAATCAACAACAGCATCACTGCCAGGAGTGAGCGAGAGATATGGGGGAATATCATGATCCTTCCTCCCAACGAGGTAGGAAAAAGAGAGAGAAACTTTTACTCGACGAGAGAGAGACAAAAAAAATGATGGTAGTTTGTGTAGCAAGCAGGAACAGAAGTGGCAGCAGTGGTGGTGGCAATGTCGACTCGTAGTTCAGCTCTTTTCATTCTATCTCCACGGTTTTTTTTCAGCTCGTCTTTATTCCGTGAGGCTGCTTTTGGGTAGGTAGTGGTGATGATGAAGAGCAGTGGAACGAGAAACTAGGAGACGAAAAAAAGGACGGGGAGGACCACCATCATCATCACAGCACATCACCGAGAGACGAGGACCAGAGGAATATTTTTCACGAAAAGAATTCATGCTGTAAAGGTCTATATAAATGGAAGTAGAGTACAAAAGAATGGGAGCACAGAGCAGTGCAAGTTGCAGAGCTCCTTTCCTACCACATATCCTTCTGGCCACCTCCATTTTGGCTTCGTCTTTGCCAGTGAAGTACTAAAAGTGAGCATATTAGTGAGTCGGCTTCCAGTCGGACGTAGTTACACTCGACATCGTCGTCGTCAAACTTTGTGTGAGCTGTATGGTCTGCGTCAGTTCGTCTCTAGAAGGGGAGCAGATATGAGTTGGCACACGTTTCGATATTCGCTGATTGTCTTTTAATCAGTGACTCATTTATTCATCTCATCACCATCGTGGACTAAAACTCTAGGCGCGACGAGAGAATTCGTAGGTGTTGTTGACGGTGTGGTATTCTGTGCTCCATTGAAGAGCTTCATAGCCACTTTTATTTTGTGAATTACCTTAATTACGGTAATCAAAGAAAAGTTGATCCGACACAAAAGAAACTTCTGTATACATGTGGAAAACTTTTCACGTGTGGAATAGTGCGTATGTATGTGTGGAGTAAAGACGTGAGTATAAGAAACTGCATTCTACGCCTGGAGCAATCGTGAAAAAAAAACCAGTACAAATCAGGGCATTATTTTTTAATGAAAATGAAAGTGCATTAATGTGAAGCACGTGTTTTTTTCAAGTGCATGTGTTTATGTAAAGAACTTTAAGGAAGACAAAAGATTATCTGCGTATTACTCAATAAAGTTATCAGGACAAGTGATTTTTTTCATCGGTGAGTTCGTTTTTCATTCTACCCCATAAATTAAAGACGAATTAAATCTAGAATGATGATGTTTTAATTCATTGGTATTTATTTTGCATTAGCTAATTATTAGCCTAAATGTGTATTTCTGACACACATTTCTGATATACAAAAATTATGAGGATGTCAGAGGTTATTAAACATTAGCCAGGATTAGGAGTTTATGTTACAGGAATTGTTCAATTGCTTAATTCTTTTTTATTCCTCTCCTGTTGAAGTCACCAATCCATAAAATAATATTATATTTGCGTTGCCTTTCTGGCTCAGCTAGTCCGCATTTTGTTCAAACTTTCCAGTTCAATGTAAACGTGAATCTCCCTATATTACCTATGTACTCATTTTATGTTGCATTGAACTTTTTTTTACCTATCTCCTCGTGTGTGCACGTTGCACCGAGTGAGTGTGAATGTGTAATGTTTTATAAAAAAATAAAAAGAGAAAAATTTAGAAATCAGAATTAAATAAAATACATACATGAGAAATATTTCCAATTGGAGATCAAAACTTAGGAAATTCTGTGAACATTTAGTACAAAATGCTTTAGTCCTTTATACAAATAAAAACTAGTTACTGGACAATAATGTAAGCGTACAGAAATTCAATGTGTAATGCATCGAACTTTCTTGGAACACTCATTTCGTGGTTCAGAAACAAAAGCATGGAATTAAAAATCCCCCATGCAATCTCCTCTGTTGCTAGTGTTCATTGTTCTGCATTAAAGATGTAAGAAGATGATTTAACTTAACTCAAAGACTTTTGCTGTAATGAAATTACTTTGTCCATGCACATTGGCTTTCTTTAAAACAAGTTCGCTTAGCGCGAGGTCCTATTTATCTTTTGGCATGTATGGATTGTGTACTAAGTATGTGCTAAACGGTATAATTTCCACATAAATTCGCAAATTCATTTTAAATACATCCAGGTTTTTATATAGCACAGTAGCCACGTTTTAACTGGCCTTTTCTGATAAGCCTGAGATGACATTAAATCTCCTGTAGATGTGATGACCTTCTCTGAAAAAATTCAGAGATTTCAAAGAATTGCAAACACGTGTCAGATTAAATATTTAATCTCCAATGGCAGTATGGACTGGATTTGTTGCAGAGAGGAATTGTTGATCATTCATTTCTATAATAGGAGTCACTCGAAACAGTGATCTTTTAAAGGCTACGCTTTTTCTCGCAATCATTTCCCTGAAAATAGTGAATTCATATTTGGAAATCCCAATTAAAAGTTGAACGCTTCAGTTTTACGGCTGGACGTGGACCCCATGACCCCATCTCCGTAACGGTTGGGCATTTTGAACAATGATCAATGATAGTGATTTGTAATTTAGGAAATAAACGTATGGAAATGCTGATATGACATGCTGTCCTTACAGATAATAATGTAAGCGTGCTGTAGATAAAATAAAATAATAATTAAATATAAATACTACTTGACAGTCTTCACTGATGGGAAAGCAGAAAGTTGATCATGAAACGTAATTTTGAATAAGGACCTGTTATTACCTAGCAAACTAAATTGTAAAATACCTCGAGTGAGACTGTAGCTTTTGTCTTCGTTTAACTGAGCAATAAAACCTCATCCTCCAACCAACCCAAAATGCTCATATTATCTCCTTTTCAATGTAATGAATGACAACGGTTCGAATTCGAGTTTGCTTTAGCATAAGATGATTCTTGTAGATAGGTAGTGCAATAAATACTCTGAAGTGAAAAAATTAAACGTTCCCAGGACGCTTTAAACGTCCTGTAAAATTAAACGTTGCTGCGTTGGACATTGGTATTCCATGTACAATGCACTTCGGCTTAACATTTCTACAAGATCATATCTACAGATAAGAATAAGCAGGATAGCTCGTTTTCTTTTTCTTACTACTGAATTTTTAAAACTTCTTTGTGCGTGGCGATCCATATTCCATGTTCTCTTTCCCCTCTTCTCTTACTCCTTGTCTTCTTCGTGACACCTTGCTGATCTAAAAAGGGGGACGGGCTGAGTCCACGCATTTTGTCGTCGAAAGGCAACATTAAATATGTTTTAGTTTGGAGGCAACCTACTAAAGGAAACTCGTTTATGGTCACAAAGTCAGATGTTGAATTTAAAAAAAAAACGAAGAAAAAACGTTTTCTTTCGTCTGTTTGATTTGGACAGAAACTAGCAAGCGATTTCAATTTGTGTAACGGACTTATTAAAGGTGATTTTCTTCTAATATTTGTAATAATCGAACATTTAAGAAGTCAATTCTTCTAATCAGCTTGTAATGTTCATGATCACTCATAATGTTGAATTTAAAAAAAAAACGAAGAAAAAACGTTTTCTTTCGTCTGTTTGATTTGGACAGAAACTAGCAAGCGATTTCAAAACAACGAATCTTGGGGATTATATCGTGACTCGTGACAATTCTCCATGTGAAGAATTTTCAACTTTTCTAATTTACAACTTCCTTAGAAAATTCGCATTAGTTCATTTGGGTTAAAACTTTTGAAACTACAGTGCTTAAAAAAGGCTAAGACTAACTAAATGACATTACATAGCATGTAATGATATCAATGGGAATTTCATTACTGTTTTTGCAGGATTTTGTGCCACCAGAAAAGAGTGAAGAAAACGATTTGTGTAACGGACTTATTAAAGGTGATTTTCTTCTAATATTTGTAATAATCGAACATTTAAGAAGTCAATTCTTCTAATCAGCTTGTAATGTTCATGATCACTCATAATGTTGATGTGTAACGGACTTATTAAAGGTGATTTTCTTCTAATATTTGTAATAATCGAACATTTAAGAAGTCAATTCTTCTAATCAGCTTGTAATGTTCATGATCACTCATAATTTGACGCTAACCGTTTTTTGTATAAATACAGGACTTTAGTTCTCGATTGTCCTCACGTGCCAAGGGATCCCTAGAAGACAGTTCTAAGACAGCTTAATTCTGTAATACTCGATTCAACGAACTAAATCTGCCAACAAAATGGGGACCACAGAGCAGTTCAATATTCGTTGGAATAATTACACTTCGGTGCTTCAAAACGTTTTTCGGAAACTCCTCGAGGGCGAGCAGTTTGTGGATGTGACGCTAGCGTGCGAAGGCCAGAGCATCAAATGCCACCGCGTCATTCTCTCAGCATGCTCGACATATTTTGACAAGATTCTCTCGGACAACCCAACCTCAAACCTGGTCATTTATCACGACACAAGTCTCACGGATGGCGACATGGACAAAGATGAGGATGATATGGAAGAGTATCAGGACGGGAAGGAGGGAAACGCTCCACTCCAGCAGACTCGTCGGAGTCCCGTCCAAGGCCAACAAAAATCATTACTCAGACACCACAACAACTTGTCCGCCTTCGCCCAAGCCCAAGCCGCCGCAGCGAATCGACAACAGTCACAACAGATCAAAAGGAAAATTATGACGCAGCCTCCCAAATTGGTTAAAATGCAGAGGGTTGAGCGACCAAGCAACGGAACAGGCGTGGGAATGAAGCCACAGCAGACTTTGAAACTAGCGGTTAAAAAATCAGAGTCAACCGAGGTCAAATCCTTATCTGCAGCCAAGGAAACATTTGATGATGAACAAGGGAACTTCCAGGATAACGGCGCTGCAGATTCTAGTATGAAAGAGGAAGGTGACGCTGCAGATGTTGATGAGGTAAAATATGCCAAGTGACAATTTCTTCCGGTCTCAATAACACAGGATGTGTACAGTAATTGAACACTTGTAATTGAACGTTTCCTAATTATTTTTATCGTAATATTAAAACGTAAATTTATGGAAATTGTAGACCGAGGAAATGGAAGGTGGAGACGGAAACGAGTCAGTCGGTTCGGATGGAGACGATTCTCAACAAGGTCAGGGTGAGTAAAATAATAGGATCTCTTGTTTTGATTGTTATTTGAGAAGTTGCGGTTTAGCTTGGCCTAAGTACCTAGTTGAACCGTATGCAGAGCATTGCTACGCAAGAATTTGTTTTTCTGCCTTCATATTTTCTATTTGCGCCGACTAAATTTCGGTTTTGGTCGTTTGCATGAGTTTTCTACTACAAATTTAGATCTAACCCTTATTTTCGATTCTGTGCTGAAAATAAATTACATGAGCGTTGATTACAACCATTATAATTATTTTTGTAATCCTTGCCCCTTCAACCTATGGTTTGATTTATGGTTGATTTGATAAAAATTATTTGCATTAACACTTGATATTTAACAGTATAATAGTGAGTAGCTAAGTTGTTAGTTCTACCGAGCAGGAATTTCTTCTAATGGGCAAGCACTTTATTTGTAGTTTTATTGTTCTCGTGGTTTTCTTCCTATTTTCATGCTAAAATGCTAATGGTGCGATCCTTTCACGCTAAAAAAAACTGTTACGCTTCCAAAAAAAATCTTGCAAATGCAGCCTCTGCTGGTAGACCTAACACGGTTACATTAAAATATGGGAAAGAAGTACGAGACTCAGCTTTAACTGCTCTTCAATCAGGAATGACTATCCGACAATGCTCAGAAACGTACGGAGTCCCCAAGAAGACGCTTTCCAAGTGGAGGAACCAGGAAGCCAAAAATGATGGCGAGGAAGGTAGAATGCAAATCATTAACCTATTAATACCTTTCCCTAATTTACAAGTTTGGCTAGACTACTCCCTGCTCATTATTGTAAATACACAGATGCATCATCTCCAACTCGCGTTTTCCGGATCAAAGATGACGGATCTCCTACGGTGGCAACTACTGGTGTTATTCTTCCTCCGAAGACGACGATGGGGGCTCCAGTGGATTCGGCTGATCGAGCAGAACGATTGAAGAAGGCAACGGAACTCGCACTGTCAGGTGTCACTGTCCGGCAGGCAGCCGCTCATTATGAAATTCCTAGAACGACATTATGCGCATACATGAAGCGACGAGGATTAGCTGCCAAACGAAACTTCCTTCCTCACAACAACGGTACACCGGGCAACAAACGACCACCAGCAAAGTCAGATAATGGGGAGGAGACAAATGGCCAAATTCGAGGTGGTGGAAGCTCCTCGCATTACGAGGACTTTCCCTTTCTAGGCATATCAGAACTTATGGACGAGATGGGTCAAGGGACTTATGATGGTGAGGGTTACGTGGAGGGTGAGGAAGAGTACACCGACAAGTAATTTAATTAATTAAATTGTAGTTCTGTTGAACTTCACACTTTCAGAATTTTGGGAAATACGATTTTCATGTAATATTCTTCAAAACAATGGTATTTGAATACTTATGCAAATCAAGTTAATCCTAATTGAAAGGCGAGAAAAAATAATGTTCATTTAATTTAATGAATTCTGTACATTTGTATAAAATATATTATTATATTAATATTGATATAGTTTTGTTTCTTGGATCTCAGATGTGAATATTATTTTTTTCATAGGTTAATAAATTTAAAGAAAAAATTAATTTAGTTAAAGTAATTATTTCAGAAGCTAGTTTTACGGAGGTACTCAATATGGTTCATAAACGGACATAAAAAATTACTTCTAAGTCCTACATACACGTCTGCTTGATTCCGCAAGAGGACGTTTTAAAAGATGTTACTAGAAACAGTGTGATTCCGATTCCATTATGTAATGCATTAAATGCATACTATTTTTTAGCTACTTGAAGCACCCAAGTAGTCACCTTGAACTCAATTACTTCTTGTACATCATAGTTGATGGAAAAATTTATAATGTTGTACCTTACCTGTTTAGCCACCTGTATATGAAATATTAAATTAATTATATCAGCGACAGTTTTAGGCCAGGCTAGGACTAACTGTAAGATAACAACAGTACTCATTGTGATTTCATGCTAGATTAACTACACTATTAAAAAATTATCACAGACTCATGATTTTATGTGTACCTTTATTTTTGTGTTCAGCAGACTGGTTTGATTAGAGCTTGTGTCGAAGCTACTTTAGTAAAGAAAATTTAAATACTATTAGAATTTAATTTAATAGTACAGTTGTTCAGTGTAATCATTTGTACTAAATTAAAATATAATTGCAAAGTTTGTCAACGAGTTGGCCTCTGTGTCCCATAGTCCAAAACTAATCACACTTTAGAATTTTTAATTATAAGGCGAGTGATAATATTCTTCTAGAACATGTATTATTTTAGTTTTCAATCTATTTTATTGTACTTAATTCCAAATGTGAAGATTTGAGAGTGCTGCTGTGATGTGACTAACAGGTTTTTGTGTGATTTGTTTACTGTCACCCTCATAACCTTGTGGAAAGTGGGTTTTTGTTGGAGTGGTAAGCAAACAACTTTCTTCAGCTTTCACCTTTGGCAAGATTCATATAATATTTCACCTACCTGAATTTATTGTTGCGAGTTACTTATGTATCTACTCTTTTTCTTTACTTTTTTAGGGTCATCGTCCCTAATATTTACGTCATTCTCAACATTTCAAGAGCCTTCCAAGACGGAGACTACCATCACCGAGGAGGCTGATATTGAAAACGAAGAGATCGATTGCAAGACAACATTGAAAAATGACAACACAAGTAAAACATTATCGTTGCCTCCGGGAATCCGACCGAAGAGAATCCGAGTTATACGGAAGCACAAGGTGGAGATCCTAACAGATGCTGCGCTTTGTATTCTCGAAGGAATGACATTTCAACAGGTATCGGAAAAGTTTGATGTTCCGAAAACAACACTCCGAGATTTCATGGTTCGCAGAGGTCTCCTTCAACGAGGACTTGCCAAGAAGGGAATTGACGGAAACTTGGCGTCCACTTCGTCTTCTGATGGTTCAGCCACGTGACACTGCAAGACATTTCCGACGAAGATTTACCCTTAGTTTCGAAAAAATAAGGTGACTTGTATGAGTTTAGTTTTAGAATAGTTACTTACCATTAATATATTTATGTATCTTTGCCTTGTGTGTTTTATTATTAACATTTTGCACCACAAACTTGTTTTTTTTTCTTTGAAAAAAATTTTTTTTTGTACTTTTTGATATTCAACGTTAATTGCTTAATGTTTCATTTTTCTTTCAAACAATCAATGACTCAAACTATTTAACGGGATTTGTATATAATATTGCCCTCTTCAACTGATTCGGATGAGCAGGAATTTTCCTCGAAAAAAATATGTACAGGTACTCGATTGACCTTTGATATATTGTGCCAATTGTAACGAGTAAAGAAATCATTCTCAATTTCCAGTTGTGTACATAAAGGCAATACAACATAATTTTACTAGGATAGCGTAATTTTTAACCAATACCAATCTACTAAACTCTAAAAACCCGAATCACTAT
Source organism: Troglopedetes dispersus (assembly GCA_027744215.1). NCBI lineage: Eukaryota > Metazoa > Arthropoda > Collembola > Entomobryomorpha > Paronellidae > Troglopedetes > Troglopedetes dispersus. The sequence continues at coordinate 16,093 of JAHZNF010002416.1, forward strand.
CAAAAGTATGTAATCATGAGAAACAAAGCACTTCCACCACCATGTATGTATTAAGTAAAACGGATGCGGTTGTTCTGTAGACATGAATGAAAATAAATTAAACGTGAGATTCACCATTTCCTCACTACAAAGAAATAATAATACTTTCTCTTATTATTGATTATTCTATGGCCTTTTTAATATTACGGTTCTCGAAGCTCCTTACCACCTGAAGCAGTTAACAGACAACACAATTTCTCAGTAAATAAAGTCGACTTTTGTAATTCATTCCCGAACACAAAAATGCCTACATGTTCGAAATCACATATATGTACATAGTCTATACCTATACAAAGACAGTATAATAATCAACTTTTTTTTATAAAAAAACTTTTCAATACATTATCATCAGTTAATGTAGATACATGGTTGTGGACAAGTTCAATTGTTGTTCCGTTATTTTACTAGACGACATCATTTCAGTTACGAAAATACAGTAATCAGTCTCAGGAAAAGGTCACCACCAGTTGACCAGCCTTACATTCATTTAATTTCAGTAAAAACCTAACAATACACTTCAGCTATAATATTAGCACAATATAACTACGTAACTGCTGCGTTGTTGAAAAAATTGTAAGGGAAGGATTACTATAACACACCATGCATTTCAGTTTCCAACATTCCCCTTTCATTATTGTCGTTCATGCTACAAAACCATAGAACCTATTATTAAACAGAGATCTTGTTAAGATTTAACTACCAATTTATCATCGATACCCGGATGGAAGGAAACTCATGAAACGGCAAATGGAACACTGATATGAAAATGTAAAATACGAATGCATGGGAAGGAAAGAGCTGCGATACTTCATCACAATGCTGAATTTTTCTTGATAATATCATTCATTTCTTCAAGTAAGTCGTTGATATCGATATTCTTGTCAATTCTCACATATTCCACTTCTGAATGTGACAACTTCACAATATTGAACCAGCGGGTAAGTTTTAGGTTTCTCTGAGCCAATCCAACAGTGGCTAACAGACGAAGGTGAGCTTCAGTGTCTCCTGTAAAATAAACAAACATAATTCTTCAAGTACTTACAATTTTAAAAAAATAAATGATGTAAATTGTGAAACATGAAATTGATGAAATGGCAGTAAAAAACCAAACCAATACCTGTTGACATGTTCTGTATACTGTGACAAATGCGCTCAATAACCGTGTCCATTGGAAGTGCAACTTTTTTCTCGGCAACCATTATGTTACGAATAATTCGGATGAAATTAGGGAGCTGCTTCATCATCTGTAATTTCTTGGTTTCGGCCGGCGACCGAGTCATCTCCTTTAATAACTTATCTTGCTCGCGCTTCTTAATCTGTAAGGAAATTTGCATATCAAATTTATTAAAATGGAAACCTCTTCACTTTACTCGAGAGCTAATCTGCATATTACTGGACAAACAACACTTTGTGTGTACTCACCTTTTCGAGTAAACTTGCAGAGACTCCTTTCAAAGCTTTAAGCTTAGCAGTGGACTGCGTTTGAACCAAGGCAGCCTTTGAAACTTGTAACTTATTGCTCTCCTCCTTGTTAACCATTGACACAATAGCTTGCTTCATTTTCGGGTTGGCATGCTCCAAGATGTTCTGTGCCTTTGCTATCACTTCACGCGCACTGCTCACTTTACTCGGAAGAGGCTTCGTGGGCAAAGCATTCTCCACTGCTACAATGTCTGGTATTTCGTCGAGCTTGAACTGAGGGTGCCATCGCGTAATTTGCTTATCAGCGGGAACTCTTATGGGAGGAACCAGCTCCAATAAGAATTTCTGAAATGAAGAGTGTTAAAGAAATCATACAAATTACATATATTTATTAGAATTGCAAGGGTAGGTAAAAAATATACATCCAGTCTTCATTTGTGTACCTAAATGTACAAGATACTCTCTTTATATGTACAACTCAGAGAATGAATTAAAATGGGAAAGATCTATTATAGAAATTTTGTTATTATAGAAATTACTTAAGTGTTCTAAATGTTAAATGTTCTTTTCCTGTCTAAATGTTTTGTGGAGGGACCTAGTGTACTTTTGCCCGCTTCAATTATATTGCATGCACAATGTACATTTTTGTGGGATCAGCTATTTAATTTTGTCCGTTTTGTACGAATGACACGTATCTTCAACATAAAATCAATAATAAAGTAGCAGGTTTAATTGATTTAATATATAATTTTAAATTGAACTTATTGGGAGTAATAAAGTCACCAATTACTCGGGTACCATGATTTATTTTTATTTTACCTGATGATGCTCCAGGCAGACCTTAATGAGCGCCGAATGGAACGCCCTTCGTCGAGCGACAACAACGCTGGGTAGTAAATCGACCACATTGATCTTGATATGGGAATCCTGCCCAATCTTCACGAGTTCAAATGTGTAGCAGTCAGGAAGCACAGTAACCATTTGAGCTAGATGCTTCTCACGAAGAGGAACCTTCCTCACCAGCTCCAAAACTCCAGCTTTGACCTTCGGGAAAGTGGTCACTTCCTTGCGAGATTTCATAATACCCACTACTGTCTCGCATGCAACAAATAACTCTTTCAGAAGTTTGAAGTGGAATGGTAAGATAAGGTCTGCTTCTACGTCCGCTTCAGTCTTTCCTCTTTCAGCTGATGTCTTTTGAGCTAAACTGTGCAATCTATACACGACAAAAAAATATATCAAGTACCACAGACACATCTCTCCCTCCTTAATGACCACAAGAAGTAGTAGTAATTGTATTAATGAAGTGAAACTATTGATACAAATTTTATACATTATTCATTCAAATCATTAGTCAATAAAAGTAAAAAATGAAATTTACTCTTCTATTGAAAAAAGACGGAGCACTACTACTTTTGACTTTCATCAACAAAACAGGCAAGATAGTACTCATTATCAGTATTCAATTGACATGCAAATCAATACCTTTGATAAGCTGGAGCAGCCTTGCTCTTCTGTTCATCCACACCGCTATTTCCAACCTTCTCGTCAAGCTCAAACAACCTCTTCCTCGCCTTATTGTTCATGATGGTGATTTTCGATGGGCTGGTTCCCTTGCTCTCCGATAACCGTTGTAAATCGCCCTTGATCTGATCCGCTGCTGAAGGCGAGTAAAAAAGGGTAGCTGGAACACCCTTGGATCCACTGGATGTTGTGGCTGCATTCTGTTCAATGTGAGTTTTGCTTGGTGATGCTAATACGGGAGGTTTATTATTGACCTCTGCCACCGTCCGACGGAAGTGGTTGAGCTTTTGTTCGCATTGATTAATTCCCTCGAGTGCTTTCTTAAGGTCCTGCAGTTTGGTCTTCTTCTTTAGAATTTTCGCAATCTGGCCCGCGCTCATTAGATTCCTCTTTCCCGGTGATAAGGATCCAATTTTAACAAACTTTACTGGACTCTCACTGCTCAAATTTTGAGAAGTAGTTGTGGACGTGCTTGCTCCTGCATCACTAGTCTCCAAAGGTGCCGAGTCAGCTGGTTTTACAAAGGAAGTGATTTTTTGCTCATTTGAAGTCGATTTAGAAGATTTCGAAGTTTTCGAGGATTTGCTGCTCTTCTTTTTCTTTTCCTCTTCCGGTTTCTTTTTGTCCTTTACAATGTCTGCCGCAGCCGCAACAGCTTTGAGCTTGGGAGGATGGTCCTCCACGACCCCACTTCCAGATGTCTGGGAAATGATTCCATCCTCCAAAATGAGTTTCTTGGAGGAGGAGACCACTGCTTCCTTGCCGGTCCGCGGACGTTTCCTTTGAGCTTTGAAGAACTGAGTAATACTTGGTGATGGGGTGGCAGACATTTTCTACTTTCGAACACCAGCGCACTTTGTTTATATTGTTTACTAGTACCCGGTCAACATTACTTTTAAACTAAACTACCCGACCTTTTCAGCAGCTACACACATGAATGAGGCAAAAGGGTGACTGAACAGTAATGCTAACAAAAACAGGCTGGAGAACACGAAGAAGGGAGAAAACGCGGGCAACTTTTACAAGATATGTGGTAACATACACAACTACTTTGTCTTTTTTTTCTTTGTTGTACCAGATTGCAGATGCAACTAACACCACTCCACTCAACACGATAATACATGTCATGTGTTATACTAACTTTAAAAAACGGCATAAACACCAAACTCTATAAAACAGCTCCCTCAGTCTCACACTCATTGGCTCCACATCTACACTAGAACTGCAACAAAACCATAATATAATGCTTCACCATTTATCCTGTTTCACTTCAGCTCAGAAGAAGCTGTTTTGCTTATGCTCTTTTTTTTCTTTCTATCTCTCTTTCATTCAACACAGGCAACTGCTCCATCCAAGCCACCCCAGATGTCTTTTCAAGTCAAGTCAAACTGTATTTTCCTGCACACTGTGTCATGTCGTCGTGAACGTATCCAGCAATGAAATGCAGTAAAAAATCTAACACTTACTGAACCAAGGAAACTGAGACTTTCATTAATGTGTACATAGCAAATGTAAAAAACTGTAAATTGTCGTCCTTCAATGTCGCAGAAGCGCAACAAAGTTTTCCTATCTATGCTGTATAATATGATATTTATTGGTTACCTTTTAGTTGTATGAACAAAGTGGAAAGGAACGTCGATACAATTTTCATTCTGGACCCTTCAAACCTGAACAACCTTCCTGATACATTGCAATTCACACACCACCGGTCTTGTAATACAACTTTTCTTTAAATTCTTCGCATCCGTCCTGTTTATGGAATGTAATAAAATTGAAAGATATGGACCACTGAAAACAATGTACAAGGGGAAGGACGCGTAAAAAAGTTTTGAAGTATTTAATTACTTCTTTTGCTAAAAAGTAGACTTGTTTTCCAAGTCGAGATATTTATACAAAGTACTAATATTAAATAATAACTCTTTGTCCCTGGATTTTACACGTACCTAGATCTCATCATCTATTAGCTACATGAAAGTACTTTGGGTGAACGAACTGAAGCATTTAATGTTGTTGGGTACTTAAAGTCAAACCATATAAAATATTGTCCTCATAATCAGGGGGTTCTTACGGAGCGACCAGAAGGAAGTTTTTAATTGAGAGGAAACTTGAATATCACAAGTCAAGTCAGTTTACACAGCGAGCACCACCAGTATAAAATTATATTAGTGAGCCTGTGTGCTTGCCCGTTCATACATTTGTAGGATGAAACCCTATTTCTCTTTTCACAAGTAAGGGTTCACTTATCTTTGTGGTCAGTTCATTCATAGTTACATCTTAACTTAAAAATGGAAATTTGACCACCAGAAAACAACACATATTAATGGGGTGACTATTGGCACATGCTCACACAGGTTCATGAAGTTGACATTAGTATCACAGTAGTTGCAGGGGAAATTAAGAAAACTCGTTGATAAAATATTTTTAAGGGTTTCATTGTTCATTGTCATATCTTATCTATATCTCTGAAATACATATGAATTAATTATGCATGAACGATTTTAAATTACTACAGACCTTCATTTCGTATTCCAACGTATTATATTTCCAGAAATAACGATGAAAACATATTCAACAAAATATGCCCCCCGCTATTAGTACTTTGATTTCCTTCAGTGCAGCGTAAAATAAAACATGGGTTGTACTGATGAAACTAGCCAATTTCATAATTTTAACAAACGTTCAATATATAATCTGTGTATTTCACCAAAGCTCTGAGTTTCTGAATTTATTTGCTAATATGGAATTAATTTTTTATTGTTGGTCTGGTTCATTGAATTTGAATTAAATGTCTGAAGCTAGCCATTGAATCCGGATGACAGTATTAAAGCGATATCTATCCTGGAAGATTTGTAACGGATGAAAATATTATGCTTCTATTCTGGCTGGACACGCACATTTACAACTAAAACAGTAGATATGCCCTGCCCGGCGTTGCATTCTCCATCAATCACTAAACTCATATTCATTATTTCTCAAAACATTGTATGCTCTATAATAGAGAAAAAACAACCACACACAACCATTATTACTATGTATTGTTACTTCCGCTTTACACGGGAAGTTAAAATTGTACGGTCAGGTTGGAATGCAATCAAATCAAATCATCAGATTTAGAATGTGATTCTTTTCACTGAAGAATGAAATTTACCTCTGCGAAACCTAAGGTAAAATAACAGTTAAGAAATCACAACTTAAAGGGGAAATAAAACTATCAGGAGACAGAACAGGACCTAGAGAATTTGATTTGTTACGCAATAAATGAACAAGTGTATGGAGTGATTATAATTTTAATAATATCTATTTTATACATTATAAATGATATTCATGCACAGAGGTGTTACTGCGGTGTGGGAGGATGCAAAAATAGTTTTATTGTTTAAAATGACTTCGATTTATTTCCAAGAAGTGTTGGAAAGCGATACTGATTGGTGTTCAATCTACTTTTAGCTTATTCAGTTCATCTAATGCAGCAGAACGGCCAGCATTGCGAACAATAAACGTTTTGGTTATAATGTGTCCAAAATTTAAGCTTATCAAAATTTGTGTCCATAATTCAGGTTGTCATCAAATAAAAAAAATATGTGTACTTATTGAAAACCTTAAATTAAGAATACAAATTTTGATTAGCTTCGTTTATAAACACTAAACACAATTTATAATAAGCTTCAATTATGGACACAAATTATGATAAGTTTCAATTTTGGACACATGAAGCTTGTTTCACTAACACAATAAGTTCATTTACTCACACAGATAAATTTGACTGTCGAACAAGTTGTTTTATAGCAACATCATTACTTTACGCTACTAATTGGCTAGCCTAAGGTAAAGCATTAATTTTTTAAAAAAAATCATAACTCAGACATGCTTATCACTTGGCAGACGAGCGATGGCTTCAATTGATGCTCTCGATTCGTAGTTTCATTGGATAAAATATAGAGTTGACTGAGACATATCATCGAAAATAGTTTACAGTCAGGGTTGAAATTGGAAGGATTACAGGCTTTACAATTAATGAACAGATTAGGATTACGATACGTCAATTTCTGAATTAATTATTACAGATTATGATTAAAAGCTAAAAATCAGGAAAAGCTGATTACATACCTGATTACATTTTAAAAATCTCAAATCTGTGATTACTTGATTACAGCTTACTTGATTAAAAATCGGAAAAAAGCCTTAATCAAGATTACACATTTGAAAGCAAAAGCATGCTGGACATGCGAAATTGTGTTTTCGTTTGAGGAAGACAGTGAAATTCATGTAGACATACACGGAGCACCCTTCCTGTTCAATTTGTTATGTGTTCTCATACTGGACTTTCTCTGAAAACTACTGTAAAGCTTTGCACGAAATAATATTTTGCAAAAATATCTTTTACATATGTTGAGCAAGAACTACAATCTATTTGATTATTCGTTGAATGGGTCTCGAAACGCATCATGCATTTGAGAAAGTTAGTCATACACTGGAAGGGACACAGTCACCTCATCAAAGTCTTAGAGTGATCTTTGTCAGCTACCAATGAAGTATACGCAGTATGAATCCATGCTGAAAGATCTGCTCCGTACGGCGCCCTGCGTCTCATTTCATAGGTTGGCAATATCTTACGGCCGATAATGATATGTAGTATTAAGAAACTAAGCCAAGAAAATCCCGGTTCTAATCTCGGGTAGTTACTTGTCGTTTATTATTTTGTTTATATGATGGTTGTTTGTTATTGCTGAACAGAGTCGTGGATATATTCAGTCGTACTGCCTCACGTGGTGTATTTATAATTCTAAAAATGGCTTGGTTATCGGTGTAAGATGTAACTTTTTCTCGGCTCGGGTTATGTTAAGGATTGAAGAGTGACAATTATTTAGCTCATTCATTACAGGAATGAATTTCTTTAGATTATAGACATCATTGGAAATAAAATGCAAGATTTCCATGCTATTATATAATAATAATAAACTTAGAGACCTCATATTACCGTTTTCCTTAGTTAGTAAGTGGGTTAGTTTTTGTATTAACATAACCAACAGGATCATCGGGGATGTCGTAGTTATATGTAAATCAGAATAATCCTCAACTTCCTTCATTACAAAGCTTATAATTTAATTAGGTTTTCATTGTCAATTGGATGAAGAAATGAAGTGGGTTCTTTATTGTAACCACTATGCCCAATCAAACAGTGAAGCAGCAAACGTCAAGACAAAGTAGACAAAGGAAGTAGTTCGACGGGCTTTCCGGTCCACAAAGTGCTCCTTATCTTTTCAATTCACTTGCCATATAAAATAAGTTCAAACTAAGTTCATGCAATGCAATCTACGTGTCATGTGCTCAAAGAGATAGCACCTATATTAGCTGTTGATATATTTTTGGGCGTGGGAAATAAAGAAAAGTACATAAGTGGGGCCATTTTTTTTTCAACCAAACCAATGCAAATTTTATGTTTATTCCACACAACATGATATATAATATATATTTATAGATATATATTACGCACAATATTATATATTTATATATATATAGCATCCATATACATCAAAACAGCACACAAAGAAATAAATGATAATAATTGTTATGCGTTTGTTTCATGTTTAGTATGTAATATAATAGGGTATAATAATGATCATAATAGCATTTCTCTAAAGTATAGATTCTTACATGACAATAAAAAAATTTTTCGAGTACTACAAATAAAATTAGAATACACATACATAAGTAATGAATATATAAATGTTAACATAAGAATTGAATTATAGTGGAAACCATCGTACATTAAGTTCACAAGACATTTCAGTGAAATCAAAGGCTGGATTTACAATTTTTATTATAATTTTACAATCTCTGCAATCAATTTTCCTGATTCATAGCGCACATAAATCAACATTTAGACAGAAGTCTGACAAGAGCATTTTCACTCATTTCAATTGCCTTAATTCTTCATTTCTATATACAAAATCAACACAACAGGGATCTCACCGAAACGAAAAGAATGTTCATAGAGTCAACCTTTGAATTTCATTGGTTTCATTCTCATTATCAAAGTAAAACAACTGCAAGTATTTCAAATGGCAAAATTCTTTAAAAAAACAAACAACTTATGACAAATAGTTCAGCTCAGCATTAAAGCAAATTATGCTAACAAATTAATTACTAATAATTTCGGATAGTATTTGGAAGATCTTGACAGAATATTTAGTAACACACTGAATGTGTCAAAGTAAGTACCAGCGTAAAAAATATTATGTATAAAATTATATATAAAACGATGAAATAAGATTCGTACGGATTTGCATATAAAAAAATTGCTGTCGAGTATTTCTGTGCCAATCTAGATTCGAACTTTTTTTGTGTCACATGTAGGAAGAAGTGCAATGCTTCAATCGAGTAAGATATGTACAGCGTAAGTTAAATAGTATGTATGTACTGTTTATTGCTGATTTTTTTGTAAGTGTTACATTATGCTTAACTTTGGGTGAGTCTGTATTTTCCGAACTTTGTCCACACCTTTCATCATATACAAAATGTTCATAAGGCACGACGATCTGAAAGTCATGTTGCTTTTACACTGTTAGTATTAGTTTTCTGCTCTAAAGTAGTAATGATAGTGATGAGAGCGTTCTGGCATGTTGATATCAAGATACGTTACACGAAGGAAACATTATTGGTTTAAATTTACAAAGTCTGATTGTTTTTATTGATACTTGGGCAATATTATTGTCTTTGTATGGAAGCAATATCGGAAATTAAACAGTGCTTGGTATATTTTCGGAATGAATGAGGAGGTTGTTCCTTGAGTAATTGTAATTTTATATAACCTTGTTGTACACTTGAAAGCATATCTGTACACAAATTATTATTATACAAAGTCGACGAGGCAATTCGGTCCAAAAAATAAGCCACTTTAGTTTCCCATTGATTTTCCCCCAGCTAATTTCAATTAATTTTGTTGTCTTATCTCATTTGAATCAACGTCTACTCTGAATCTTCACAATCAAACCTGAAATAAAAACTAATTATGATCAACATAACTAACAACTTTGTCAAAACAAATTGTTGTCAACTACAATTTTAGTATTGTAAATCATTACATTAGCATGTTTTCTTCCTACTTTGTAGTAATAATTGTCCAACTATCGGAGCTACATAGATTAACTAAGGGATATGTACATGATTCGAATCTGTAAGTATAGTTCCAGTTTCTGGCTGTGGTTGTGTGTGTGCATGTGTGTATAATGGAATGGATAGCATGGAGAAATATCCGCATCTATTCCTGCAGATTTCAATCAAAAGATCTAAACGTTTCTGTCAATACAATACATACAGTAATTTTATGTACGACTACTAATTCTTTCTAACTAATCTCAAAATTCTGCAAAAGATTAACAAAGCTATTTTCATTTTTACATCAAAATATTTATACCATAATCGAACAATAATCACAACGTGATTTCTTTTTACTTCTGTGTTACATTAAGTGTGACGACTCGTGTGCAATCAATCCGAGATGTTTTTATTATTCTTCATAATTTCGAATAAACCTTTACCTGAGCGTTTAAACTCTCAATCTCCTTCCTTCTATTTTCGGATAATATGTTGGTCGCACACAAAATAAGAGATTTTCTCCTGGTACCATCTTAGTATTACCTATGCATGTAGATTTGTTCTGATAGTTCTTTTTTCTTCCTGTCATCGTCTTCGTCAAGTATTTATAGCTTGTGCAACAAAAGAAGTTCATTATATATACACATTATTTAGCCAAAAGTAAGAGACATTGGAAACTTATAGAAAACATAAAATTGTAAAATTCTCTATCTCTAATTTCTTTATACAAATTCATATTATGTACATAAGAACGATCCATATGTTTATATGTATTCAAAGTTCCTTTTCTACGGAAGGCAAATAAGTAATTGTAACATTATTCATTATTTTATAAAAAACGGTGGCATGCTTCGATATCTCTATTGCTGTTATCATTTACTGCATAAATATTTGTAATATTATTATTGTTATTATTATTATTATTGAACAACTGGAACCCTTGCGTTTCAAAAAAATGTATATTCTTACTTATGTATAGTCATTATTCACAAGTACAAACGATTTCGTTCAAAAAAGGCGACTATTGTATTCAATAAAATTACTATAGTATAATTAACGATTTCTGCAGTAAACTTAAAAAATGACTAATTCTCATCATTCAAACATTTTAAGTGTTCGTAATTGTCCCGCTGACATTTGACGCCATATTTCTATCTCATGTGGCGCATGTTGTAAAAATGGTTATACCGATACTAAACTACCTGATTAACCAGACATCCTTTCAGTAACTTAATGCTCACTTGACCAAAAGAAAAAAAATATCAGTAGTGTAGTACATAACGACGATTTTTCGGAGAAGCAGCAAGCAATTATTGAAAATAGTAATCTTATATACAAAATGGAAAAAGTATTATCATCATCCACACAAAAAATCCAAAACACTCAACGAAAGTATATGCAAAAAAAATAAGACTACTTCAAAAAAAATTATTGTTTTCTTTTAAAACGGTAAGATGGAAATGTCAACCTGTTTGTTTGGAACGTTTGGTAGATTTTTGTGGAAATAATAAGTTACGTTTTGGAAAAAAACATGCTTTCGTTTCTCCATCATTCTGGAATAAAAAAATCTGTCGACATATCCAGTCTACATTATACTTCTAATGTAGCTCAATAGAAAACACAAAAAATAAAAAAAAAACAATTAAGTAAAAGTGTGTGTAGTGCACGTACGGTAAACTCAAGTACAAATATTACTTATGAGAATAATGATGATTAATTGTAGGTTTTATGTACAGAAAGTTTTGTGAGAAGACGCAATAGATAATATATAAATTTGTGTTTCATCGGCGCTAAATCGTCGTTCATAGGAAATTGCGAAAACTCGTGGGTTGATGTATTTACACAATATATTAAGTTATCAAAACTAAAAGCTACTCTGTTCCGGTTTGCTTCCTAGCTAGGGCTAACATTATATTATTTTCTCTGCACAAGAGAATTATATATATCGATATATACAAAAAAAATGATTGTTTTTCATGTTACTGGAATTATCTGGTATCTTAGTGATTGCTGAACTCAACATTAACTGAGAAGATTAACACAAAAGAGAGAACTCCTTGGTGATCATCAGTCGGGCCTGGCGCACACAACTGGAACAATTTCTTTCACAAGTCCTTCTTAGAATCCACATGTACATATATTTGAAAAAAAAGCGATATTAAAAAAAATTAACAAGTGGATTCGTAACCTCTTTGTAATTTAAAGCGATGAGGCTGAGGCTACTTTTAAATCTTCCATACTACTATAAGCATAGGTTCCTCCTTTTTATGCTAATTATTGTATTGACATCCGCCTTAAATATGTAATAGTAATAGCAGCAGGTGTCTCTTTGACTCTGTTCGAAAACAATTGCGTTATTTTCTTACTTATTAACTCGGACATGCTATGTACATTATGTACATCACTACCATTATCATAGTAACTAAACGCAAAAAAAGAAGTATTTCGGAGAAGTATGAAATTTTTTTTCCAGGCTATTTCCTTTTTAAAAAAGTATCAAGAATACGTGTGGAAGTTGGTACTATTCAAAAAATACATTAAAAAGCAACATGTTTTTTTGGTTTGTAACTCTGGTAAATATTAAGAATGCTTTCTTGGCGTTTCGGTGTATAAATGGTTACTATCGTAAAATATTAGTTATGGATTTAAATCCAAATTCTATATGTTATCCTAACTAAATATTATGCACTTGAACGAGTACTCATAGGTATATATATATATGTATGCATATATATTTTTTCATATTTTGTAACATAGTTTGTGTTCCCTCTCAACCTACAGAAAGGCCACAGAAAAAAAAAATGTTTTTTACCTTTACCATTTTCCATTGGAACATAATTTCGTTGGAGCATTGTGCATGGAAATTGGACATGGTTGATTCCTTCAAGCTACGTTCTCCTTAGCAAAATAGTGTTGCTTAAATATTCTGAAGTACAACTTACGACACGACAGTACTTATCATTTCTACTTTTCATGAGAGTTGCTAAAACCTATTGTATTGTGGGTAGTTTTCACCTTTTATGCTGACGACATGTCCTAAAATTACTATAATAATAATATAATTAATATTGTAAAATAAAATATTATTTCTTTTTCAGTTAAACTGGCGAATCCTAATCGCCTCCGGATGACACGTTATGAATTAAGTTTTGGGGGCCGCCCTCATTGTTGTTGTTGTTGTTTCCGATTCCAAGTATTTTCTTCATAGGATTTCCTTTCCGAGACCGTTCCCTGTCCAATCGTTCGCTATCCGAGAGATTGTTAATTCGCAGGGATAACGCGCCATCCTGGTCGTCGTCCATGTCTTCGCCTTGATCAGAAGTGATGTCGTCCTCGCCCTGAGAGAGTTAGTGCAAAAGAAAATATATTTTAAAAATCACATTATGCATAAAAAAAGGAGAGCAAGACATTCCTTTTTGGAGTCTTGTTTTACTCGGGGAGGTTCGCTTCAGCTGTAAAAATCGCGAAGCAATATCAGTTCAATGAGAGTGCCTTGCAATCCCTTGATTTGATTTACGACCATTTTGGTGAGGAGGGTGCTGCGCAACATCGAATTTTTTCTCTCTCGACTGGGTATTATTACCATCACCATAACTGCTTTTCATCCATCTTTGCAATTTACTTTTTCAGTGCTTGAGAAATCATAATAATCTGAGTGTTTATGGTTTTTTCTGCTCGGTTATTATAACCTGAGTTATATTAGCGTTTGGCCGTATAAAAAAATACCAAGAGAACGGTCAACAATATACGATAATCTGCTTGACTATTTATTTTATCAATTTTCTATCTCACATGAATGAGGCAACCAAGCTCATCGTCACCAGCGTTAAACACCTAAACAGAACGCCAGGCAATATAACATCGTGATCATCATCGTTTCGTTTTTTTTTACTGTGGCCAACATTAACAAAATAACTTGACGGTCTGTGTACTCCACTCTGGTTGCAAATAAACGTTAAGAGCCAACGCGAGAGAAAAAAAACTACCATGCTTCATGCATGGCTGTTAGTTAACATGGTTCTTCTCTCGCCGAAGTATATTATGTAGCTTTCTATTTTGCCCTAGTTTACATGTTCACATGCAGTCACGCAGGAGGATAACAGCAACACAGGCAAAGAAGCATTTTTTTTTAAACTGTGCAATAATCCTGTGGTGGTTTTGGGATGGAATGATGATGGTGTTGTGGAGCTATACCATCTCCTATAAAACTGGCTATTAACTTCATATACACATAATCTTCTTTTTTTACCAGTGTAATCCGCACTAACTATGTACTTTTTTTTGCCTGCGGCACGCTACGATAACCAGTGTTCAAACATAGTAAAAAAATATTAGTGCAGTAGTTAACATTTTCGAAACTTTTTTTCCACTTGGCTGAACCACATCTTCCCAGCGAACCCTGCCCAAATATGCTTTAATTCGGTTTTTTTATGTTGTGCTCTCAGAAAAGGGAAATTTTGAAAGTTTTGCCTTTCGAACTGATAAATTGCTAAGCGGTTTCATGAAGGGTTAATGAGAAAAGATACTCACTTGTACACCCGGGTCATTTTCCTCGTAATTTTCTTGGCCGTCACAATCCTCATCGTCGCCGTATGATTGGTCCTGTTGCATGTCCGATCTCATTCCCTGAAACAGATGAAACACAATTTTTTATTATGAGTAAAAATTCAAACATTTGCAATCTAAACCAGCTCAACACAACATAATGCGGTTGATTATTGAAGTGAAGAATTACATCAACGTGATTCCTTTCATGTGCCGCCATGGAGTCCTCTGATGCAGCGTCATCATCCTCCTCCATTTCGGATCCCATGGTTGAGTTAAAAGCTGGGAGAGGTAGTCCGGCCGTTCTAGGAAGGTCGATGCGTCTAGGTGTCTCCTTCTTTCTTCGCTTCGCCGCCTGCCCACACCCACTTCCCTGACTTCCGCTTCCAGACT